>JAGDQP010010186.1:17962-56644 GCA_022664845.1 Lepisma saccharinum
TGTAGAAAGTTATGAGATGTATTTCAGTGACCCAAACGGCTGTGTAACTAAAATCAGAAAATGATCTGACGATCTAATAAATATACCTTTTTATATTGAAAGGTAGCTTTTATTAATATTCTTTGCTTTTCAGAATAGCTTAGAAATTCCTGAGATAGTCGAATACCCTTATGGGGATATTCCTATTCAGTTGTAATTGCTCTATGAAACTGAGACCTATCTTTGGTTATTTCCAAGTTCATTCAGCGTTTGCTTAGTTGATGATCCCTTTCGTTGGAGGTTCCCACTATAGGACTATACACATCTAGGACTTTCATTTGACACCAAACATGTGTATATTTAATGTAAATTGATCAACGTCCTAATAAGAAGTATGCATTATAGAGCAGCCACATTGATGATGTCATATCTCGAAACGCTCAACGGTATGAACCACATACCCATCATATTCATTTTAGGACTACTTTTTCACACAGAAACCATCAAAATATACTGTATATACCGAAATTTTGGGTTAAGGTAGCTTGGGCTAGAAAGGATGTGGATTGTTATTAAATTGAAATCCTATAGTAGTGCTGTGCAAGAACAGAAGGAATACAATAGCGTGGATTGAATGGTTCACAAATTAGTCTATTCTCGTAAACTATAAAGTGCCACGTTGAATACACTAAACTGTCAAATTTAAAAGAATTTACGATTTAGCTACTTAAGTACTATAAAAAATCATGACTTCTAACCTAACGTGTAATTGTTTATTATCTGATTACTGTAAGTCTTCTTATCATTCAATTATATGAGTTTATTATTATTATTCTTTTGTAAAAGGGAATTGCGCAAGGTGGTTATCAACCAAATTAATGTCTATACGTGGACAAGTTCCTAGTGATTGCATTTATAGTTGTTTACTTTACACTAACGTTTCAATTCGACCTCGAATGTTAGTTTGAGTTTAAACGCAAAGAAAAGAGCAAGACAGGGCAGAAAGATCTGCAACTACTTACATATTCGTACAACGAGTTTTGTCTTTCATACGTACCTAAAGAAAGATATTTGATTCTTCTGTTGAATTTTTTCCAAAGAACATATATCATCATCTGAACTGTCACGTTCCTCACCAATCCAAACCATTCCGTAATCATTCAGAAATTTCTGTAAATACATAAGGATAATGGGGTGATAAATATACAGTCAATCCAATGCCAATACCTAGAATACGCTGAATTTTACTTTTAAGGAATGCGGCACATATATCGCTTTAGCATTATGCATTTTATTCTTGAAGCACAGTTCAAGAATTGAAAATAAATTCCAATGGAGTGCTCCTATATTTGTGACGTTGTTACAGCAATCTATAAACCTAGAGTATTCGGAAACTGCATTTGTTTACATATTCTGGTTTTGGTATTCGATTGACGATATGTAATATCACGAGGGAAGAAAAAAAATTAGTCTATTTCTGGACTGCCCCTTTCTCAGTACCTTAGCTATGATATTATGATAGTTAAATACGCATTTCAGCACGAAATAATCACCTGTCTTAATTATTTTATTGCAAATAAACAAATGCTGCGTAAACCAACACACCCTTCCCATCTACTCTTTGAACTTTTCACAGGAAAGCTAACCAGAAAAGCTGGTTAATTGCAATGTATAAAGGAGTTCGTTATCAGGACCTTCATTATTGTAATCATGCCGTTTATCTATTTTGGTTTCACTATTGTAATATGTACGTAAGATATCTTAAACGAAATACTCCATGTCATACTAATATATGGTAAATATATATTCCTTCATTAAACATCTATAACGTACATCACTAAACGTGCAATTCGAACTATAAACGTGCAGCATCTAACTTCACATAAAGTCGCAACAGCAATGACTTAATAAATTCCGAAATTCATAAAAAGGTCTTTTCATTGTCAATCATTTAAAAGCAATAATCTTCTTTAAATCTTTTATCTGTTAAACAATCCCATGGTTTTTATTTAAACTTTCATAACGTACTTCTGCATCTACTCACTCTCTTCTCAAAAAACCGACTGCAACACCCTCAAACACCTTTAATATTGTTCCAAGAAAGTGATTGTCAATTCATCTTGACCATATTGCAATAGACCAACCACCTCTGACTTTACCTTCTGAAATTCCTTTTGCTTCAGCACATGACCAAACCCTAATTGTTTACTTTTCTCATCTTCCTTGCCCTTCTTTTCTTTCATTTCTTCACTCTTTCTTTCTTTTCCTTTTCTGTTAGTCTTTCTATTTTCCTTCATTTCTTTCTTTATTCTTTTCCACTTTCCTTCTCTTCTCTGTTTATCTTTACCATTTTGTCTTCCTACTTCTCTTCAAAATACATTTCTTTCAAATTTCCCTCTTCTCCCAGACCTTCTTTTTCTTCCTCCTTTACCAAATTAACATGACTATAATTCATTGTAATGACATCATTCACCATTCTAGATTCTTCCTTCATTAATTAATCTTTAGCCAAATGCATGCATCTCACGATTTTCTCAAACCACACTTCTGGAATCTCATTGATCTTCCCTAATGTAATGGCCTTTTCCCACCATAATAGACAATCTACAAATTTATGTTGCTGAAAAATCACAACCGCTGCATTACCATAACTAACTATGTCCGATGGATTGCTCATTATGGCCTTTTCATAAAATTTAATAGCTTCACCAAACTGCTTTTGTCTATATTTTTCGTTACCCTTCAGTTTTATTCGCTCAGCCTTCACATAAGCATCTTCTCCCGAATATCCTTTTGACTCAATCTCCACCTCATCTGTATCTATCTGCAAACTCTGCATATCGTCTGAGACCCTTTCTCCAAATTTCCAACTATGCTTTCACTCGTTTTTTCCGTCTGACAATCAAAATCTCTACTCTCTATCAACCCTTTCTGGGTTTGAGTCCCTTCACCCTGCGTGCCCTAGAGACCTGCACGGGCCGGATTTTTCGGCCCAGGCCCAATCCAGCCCGAACGTACCTAGGCCCGGCCCAGCCCGGGCAGGGAAAGCTTTAGAAGTTTTTGGCCCGAGCCCAGCTGGGCCCGGCCCGGGCAGACAAACTTAAAAAAGTTTTGGCTCGAGCCCCAATATATTTGTATCTGGTATAATAATAATAATAATAATAATAATAATAATAATAATAATAATAATAATAATAATAATAATAATAATAATAATAATAATAATATAATATAATGCGTACAAGCCTATGTGAGGGTTTGAACAATGTGATGCGCTTAAATTTGCTAGTAATTTTAATTTCATTCTACAGGATTGCCGTTTCAATTTATTTCTAACACAAAGGATCAAAATAATCCTTTTGCTGCTTTGAACAGTAGGATTACTTGTAATCGTAGGTTTCTTAAATCCAGCGAAGAAGTAGCTAGTCAAAGTATAACTTTTATTTACAAAACAAATTATCAGAAATTTGACCCCACCCGCAAGACCTACATTAGCACGGTATTTAGCACCATATTAGACTACAACCCTGACTTCATCCACCATTTCTTCCTGCGAGTCGCTGATGTGGAGAGAAGAACAAAGAGTGCGGTTTCCTTTTATTTTTATATCAAGACGACAACTCTGACTGTTCACCCCGTGGGATCCAGTGGTTGGATTGACCATATTCTGGTATTGACACGGGCTATCAGAGGAAGCTTCAATACGCATACTGTCTTTTGTTATTTATTGAGGGAAGGGCATGCAGTCACTCGTGTGACTGCCGACTGGGGTCAACGCACCGGTGAACAACTAATCCTCTATAGCGAAAGTGAAGCCGCTAAGCAACACCAACTGTAAATATTGAATTGTTTGTAATACCTTTCACTCCACGTGGCGTGAACAAAGACTTGAACGTTTGGCTTTATTCCAATTATCGTTTAACGAAAGTCAATAATTATTGATCTGCTTTAAAGAAGTGCATTGCAATTAATTGGCCCGAGCCCGGCTCGACCTGAAGAGAAAGAAGTGTAGGCCCGTCCAAGCCCAAAGAAATAGCGTAGCTGGCCCTCCCAAGACCGGCCCCCGGGCCTAGCCCGGAAAGTGCAGGTCTCTAGTGTGCCCAAAAATACACCTCGTCATTTTGATCAATCTTTTTACCTTTCATTACTTCCAATTTCTTAGACCTCTCTACCAATCCCGATGTCGAATGAAATCTTCACAGTGTTCTCCTTGTTCCAGTTCTACTTTTTGCTAGCTATCTACCTAATCGACCTTGTACTTCATTAAACAGCTTCGACCAATAATCATTCAACATATCAAACTTCTCTTCCATCTCATACTGTCGTTCTATAATATTTTCATCTGATCTTTGCTTGACTTCCCCATAATCCCCGTTAAATCATTGAGCTCCACTTGTTGACTAATATTAAACTCCACCTGTTGACTATTGCCAAATAACCTCTCGGTCCAACCAGGTAAAAAAATGACAATTACGGGCCGTCCCAATATTCCTTTAGACATCATCACTTGACTTACGCTAAACGTGATCCAGTTAGCCTTCTTATTATACATAATATACAGGGCGATAGTGCCTACCACATGAATTATTGACTGGTTAATTAAATATAGTTGCAGGTTAAGATAAAATGAATTGTATGGGCTGTAATAGCATATAGTTGCAGGTGTCCTACTAATACGATCCAGATATCCCAGTGATTCTATCAGTTGGTTTGGCACTAAAGTTACAAAGGCTCTCGAATTTATCGTAAACGGGCACTGCGCAGAATTTATGCACAAGTTCACTATAGGCATTGAGGAAGCACTTGCACTACTTATCTCATCTTCCATATTGGGTAACTTATTAATAGTCGACAAATCATCTACATAAATGAATTGCATCCCTTCTTCTGATATACCAGGCAGCTCCTTGTCATCCACTGATCCCTCCATTTGTATAGATCTGATCCCTTTTTGCCAGCATACGACCGCAAGATGACCCTTTCTCTGACATCTGTAACAAATAGCGTTCACTGCTTTACACTGACCTACCCTATGCAATCTATTACATCTATCACAAGGCTTACCAAACTCTGCCTGTCTATCACTCCAATTTCTATTACTACTATTCATGTGCTGCGTTACCTTCTCCACACGACATACTTCCTGAAACTTTCCACGCCACTCATTTTAATTATCCTTGCCTCCAAATTGATCTGTTCCGCCAAAGCTGCTATTTCGATTGCTTTAGCAAATGTCAATTTCTGAGCAGCCAGTAATTTCTTACGAACAGCGTCATCTAACAATCCCAAAACAAAGTAATCTCGAAGCATTGTATCAGTATAATCACCATATTCACACTTGACAACTTGCCCTTTCAACACCCTCACAAATTCGTTCTCTGATTGAAAGGCCTTCTGTCTTAACAAATGGAACTTAAATCTTTCAACAATTTCCGTTGTTTTTATACCAAAATTCTCTTTAAGCTTATTCTTTAATTCCTCCAGTGATTTACTGGCTAAGGTTTCAGATGTGAATATCTCTTTCAGTGCTTCATACGCCTCCGCTCCTATCGATTTTCTACTCTCTGGGATTTGCTCAGCATCACAAACATGATCGAAACGTTCCAGATAACTTTCTACATTTGCTTGATGCAAATCCAACTGTTTCAAATTTAACAAGAAATTCATCATTTTCCTTTCAAAATCCTACCTCTGCTGCGCAAATTGTAATCATGTCGTTCATCTATTTTGGTTTTACTATTATATGATACGTAAGATATCTTAAATGAAATACTCCATGTCATACTAATATAGGGTAAATATTCTTTCATTAAACATCTATAACGTACATCACTAAACGTGCAATTCGAACTATACAGCATCTAATTTCACACAAAGATTCAACAACAATGCCCTATTAAATTCTGAAATTAATAAAAAAGTCTTTTCAGTGTTTATCATTTAAAAGCAATAATCTTCTTTAAATCTTTTATCCGTTAAACAATCCAACTGTTCTTTTATTCAAACTTTCATAACGTACTTCTGCAATTATTATCTTTGTGGCACTTGTCTTATGTGCCAAAACTTAGCTCACAGGCTCCTAAAAAGTGTAGTTCATTTCTTTGGCATACGCAAAGTGCACAAACCTTGCTCACAAAGTTTTACTATATAATGTCACTATTGTAATCAGAGTACTCAAATTGTAAAACATAATATACCGTACTTAGGT
Organism: Lepisma saccharinum; assembly: GCA_022664845.1. Classification (NCBI taxonomy): domain Eukaryota; kingdom Metazoa; phylum Arthropoda; class Insecta; order Zygentoma; family Lepismatidae; genus Lepisma; species Lepisma saccharinum. The sequence continues at coordinate 24,150 of JAGDQP010010186.1, forward strand.
CTTTCTTGTAGTCCTCATTTAAGCAAAATTCTTAACTACATCACAAAGCACTTTTCGGTTTCAAATCTGAAACCATCTTCAGGTGATACGACTTTTTTGGGTTAATTCGTGAATGTAAATGGAAGTACTGTAAATGTATTATATACAATGTTTTGTTAAGGTGTCTGTCTTTGTTGTACAACTTAACAACCTTTAGCTGAACTGGTAATCTGTGTTTATGTAGTTGATCCAGTTGCAGTATCTAGTACCTACTCAAATCCCGGATTTTGTTTTTTGTTTTTGAAAATCTTTTATTTTAAAACTAAGGAAACGAGATATAAAAATAACATTGCTTATTTGCAACCATATAGTTACTTTCGCAGACAGTCCCTCTCGTTCTCTCTCTCACACACACCCTCAACACACTCTCTATACACCATGACCCAGGTCGTGACGTAAATTGTGATGCTTCTTCCCTAAGCCCAGAATGATAGAAGGCGGAAACTCCTAATTGACTGTTAACAAGAGAACAGCACCTTTTTGTTGAGCGCCTTAAACGAATGTTGTCATTTCAATAAATTAATCCTCTGCCATGACTATTAAAACACTTTACACACAGCTTCAGATAATTAAGCCGCCGCAAGTACAACACATGATCTAATCTACAAGCAATTCTAGAAAGCCATTCCTGATTAACAGCAGTTAAAGCAGCTGCTTCTCTCTCGATTCTTCCCTCAATGCATCTGACTACCACCAGCTATATTTACCTCCAGAAGAGAATTAACTGTCATTGTTTATCAGCCCTCCATTTGTCGGTCTATTATGGAAACCACTTATACCCTCTTGTTTTCTTTCCCTCATGAGCTAATAGAAGAATATTAAGAAGTCACTAACAGGATATAAACTTGTGGCTACTTAATTGTTTCTCAGCATATAGAACTGCAGAAATATAATTAACAAATGAACCATATTCCTTCTTCCGAGACATTTGAAATAAATATCCAAATCAAAAAAAAATTACCACCAGAAATAAAGAAACAATTCTAAGTATAAAGGCGCCAAAGCCTATTTCAGGTTGTTGGGTGTAATTATTCTATATTATTGGGTTCTTAAATATCTAAGATGTCGTAGTAAATAAGAAGAGTGCCGAGTTCAAATTACAAGCTCTATATTCAAATCTATTGACGAAGATGCAACCGTAAACATTGGACAATGAAAAGATAGCATGCATTGATATTTATCACATCGCAGCTCTGCATTACCTAAAATACTGACTTTCCGACCTATTTAGACATTCCTACGTATGTTACTTGACTATCATCAAATATTATTCAGTACTATTCATAGTTACGATAATAATTGCTGGACGCTTCTCAAAAATATCAGAATTGCAAATAGAAATTGATTTCCCGACATTATATTAATCAACAAACATAAAGAAGAACATAACAAGCGTAAAGAATGTCAAACTGGTGTCTGACGGAAAAATATTAAAATGTGAACAAGGCTCAAACAGACTTTTAGTTTAAAATTGTGCTATTGCTTCTGCTTATAAAATATCACGTTTTTATGGTAGCACTTTAAATATTCACATTGGGAAATTGTCTTCCTACAATATGATGTCATTCTAAGTTGAATCATGTAATTCCCAGATAACTGAGAGAAGCATGTGTTAATTTCCTCTCGTTTAAAGTAAGTAGTTGAGACATAATGTTCATTTAGTCAATATTACTATTATATCAATAGACTATTTGTCCAATTTATATAATGGTTGTACAATTGTAAAAGTCACTTCTGAGAGCAATAATTTATCAGTAGAGAATAAAGGTAACAATGAGTGTTCAAACAAGAATGGTTAAATGTAAACTGTATCCAAATGAGTAAACCAATGTGTAGAGAAGGCGAAGATAATGTTCCAATGGTAACTCCGCCTTGTATTAATGGACCAGTAATAACAACCCAGTGTTAAGATTACTTTGTATCTTTGGTTCGTAGATTCGTCGCGAAGTAAGTGACTAAATCGCCTTTTCTTTAAAAAGAGATTATCTTCTCTCTTCAAATTCTTGCTGTCTTTCTTTTTTCTGAAAAGTGAACTTAACTAATTAAATTTTAACAATCGCTATTTTGACTATCAAAATTTAAATTGTCTATCTCGATAATTAACAAGTTCACTATTTCTCGTTCATCGACTCAAAAAGTTACGTAGTTGCGACTGTGTACATATGTGTGTATTTTTCGCTCAGTGTATAACCAAGCTGCAAATAAATATCGACATTATTCAAACATGTGTGTTTACGTAATTTCAAACTCAAATTTTGCCAATAACAAAAACTATTTAAAGAACCACTCGCTGCCTATTGAACAATATACGGTTCACCCACGTACTACACAGTAATCTGTGTTTAGAATAATATCTTTCAATACAAGATTGCTTGCATCCAACCTGATTTTAGAACTGTTTTCACAAGGACTACAAAAAGTTGTAAGTACTGCACATTACTTATTTACAATTTGAGTCCTCCGAGAGTAATAATTAAATATTTAGATTATTCCAACCCTATATCAAATTGAAACTGCATCAGTTTAAACGAGACCGAACAAAAAATGGCCTTTATTCCATTGGATATATTTTTTTCTGAAATCATGTTTTCGTTTTGATGTCTTTCCCAAGTTCCTACAATTAAAAACAACTTTTACATCAGCGAACAGTTCAAAATCATGTTAGATGCAGAAAATCGAATACCCAAAGATATTATTAATTCTAAACATAGATTACTGGATGAGTTACACAAAAGTTGTCACGTTGCACCACAAAAACAGACACCTTAACATTATACACACACGAAGATTAGGATGATTCGAAAAGTGGTCGAGCAGTTCTTTCGAAAAAGCTTCCTTTTAATAAATATTTAGCTTTTGAATATGAAGAAAACTTCAAAGTTGAAAACAACTGCCCCTGTAGGAACATTCTGCATTTGAAACTTCCGTTCGTTCCTTTACTTTCTTATACAGATATGTAATTCTTACAACAATCGTGAACAATAATTGAAATAAACTTTTAGTGAGAAGTCTTCAAATTGTTTTTTTTTTTTTTTTTTCACTTTCTTTAGATATTAAGCTAGCAGACGCAGTGTTGTATGTTTGGTAAACCTACTATATTAATTTTAAGCTCTCCACAAGTTACGTATCTGGCTCCACTGTCACACCTTTACAGATGTCGTCAACGCTATGCATAATCACTAGTGCTCTTTTGTTCGTTTTTTTCTAAGTCTATATTTCACTCTCCAACTCTACTTCTTACACTAAATATCTAGGCGTTTCCGTCCTGTGATCAAAGAAGGGGACATTACTCTCGAAACTTTAGGAAAGTGAAAAACTTTCTTCACTATTGCTCATCGATGCCGGTAAGTACCAATTACAGCACCTGTTTAGTATTCAGAGCATCATCATCATGCCTTTCTTTACTATGAGAAGCTTTGAATTGAAAGAAACGTTATTCATCAATATCCTTAAAAATTATGTTATCAATCAGGAAGGACATAGTTTTATGATATAAACTATAAACAGGATTTATTGGAACATATAACAAGGAACCTTGTGCATTAAGACTTTTTCATGGTGACTATGAATGGAGAACAACAAACCAGCTTTAAAACAAGAATGAAATTTATGAACTTTAAAAATAAAAGAAAACTGCTTATTTAAAAGGAAGATTTCGAGTAAATATCCTCAGATTTAATATTTTATTATATATTTCTTTGCTGATAATACTACTACTGTTACTACTACTAATTTTTATAACTGGATTACAACGAAAGGAAATAGAATGCATATAAACAAAATACACGTCCAAATGAACAAATCAGGAATATTAACATGAAAAAAAACTAAAAGTGACTGAAATCATTTCAAAATGATTGAAAATATTTTTTCCTTATGCAACTTAGTGTTTTTAATTAAACGGGTAGTACATATGATACATGAGTAGTACACAAAATATGGATTGTGTATTAGTTCCACCATCGTGATAATTGACTAACACGTAGCGTGTACACTAAGGAAGGGAACCTCAGTGTTGAAAGTCGCATTGTGTTGAAAGTGCCGCTAGGAAAGACTCTTGGGCGGAGAAGAGAATTTTACAGTGTATCATTGATTAATGAAACTTCAGATTTCATTTGTGGGCTCAAACCATAAACGAAGGCCCCTTCATAAAAACTTCAGCAAACTACATAGTAGTAATACGACCATACTATTAATAAAAATATTTACCTCCATTTCAATTACTTGCTGTTCCAACTTTTTGCATTTGGTTCCTAACTGTTTATATCCATGAATTTCATTGTGTTTTACGGTTTGATTCGACACTTCTTCATTCTTTTCTTCAAATAAAGACAACTACAAATAGATAACAGAATCAATGAAGTTCCATTAGAGACAAACCAAATGCAATAAGACAAAATAATAAAATACCATTCACGTGCAAACAAATTAATAGAGTATTATTACTCAATTTCCGAATACCCAAAGTAACCAGATCAGTATAAAGCAAGTATTACTAAGTATCGTCCTGATTTACGTTACGAGCTAAGCTTGTTACTTTAGTAACTTACAAGACTCTATTACACAGCAACGGCCCACAATGTAGATTAACGTTTAATATTAGTTCAAAAGGTTAAATTTTATAACCTCTGTATTTTATAAAGTTTATTCATTATTTACTAAACATGTATTGGTGAATGTTTAAGAATGGTTGAGCATAGATGTTGACTAAGGGTGAGTCCAGATTAGGCCAATTTTCTGTACTTGCGCATGTTGGTGATGACCATCTCAGAACGGCGAAATCATCGGTCGTTTCTTTCCTACTCCGAATTTTAAAAATAGAAAATAAAACAAAGATAATGTATTTGGGTAATTACTTACTGCAGAAATTACTATATTTGATGGCACAATACACTACGATAGGTTTAAATTAACACAAAGAAGAGAAGAAATACCTAAAAGATCTGGAATGATTTTTATGTGCCCCCTAAATCGATTTGCAATATTACTGCTAACATTGTTCATAGATTGTCAAATACTATAATTAAATTCATAGTTTGTATCAATGGCCTCTATCTAAAAGTGATACTGGACTGATTGTTGTCATTAAAAAAAAATATATGAATATATGAAGCCAGGCAGCGGAGAGGCACTTAATCTCTTTTGTCCACTTCTAGTCTAAACCAATATGAAACAAAATTTCGGGTTTTATTAAGTTTTTAAGCCTGATATCGTCTGCAACCCGATTTTCATTTATGTCTTAATTCTTACAAACAGTTAATATTATTACAGTATTTTCTATTATATGCAGTGCACGAATAACCGAATACGAATAACCCAGAACATAATTACGTTCACAAAAGACTAGGCGAATCGAACTAACCAACCATATATTACATATTCGTATTTTCTTAAACAGATAAAATACCAAATTAATAAAATCGGCTTATGCCCACACGACAGGAGTGACTGCTTAGTGTCGAAAGATAGACGCCAGAGCAAATATTTCTCCACTTCCAGTCTAATCCAATGTGGATCAAATTTTCAGTTCTAAGTTTTATACGCTTCTTATTGTTGTGCTGCCCGTTTATTGATTTAAATCTTAATTCCTGAGTTATCTGCATGATAGTATACCCTATTCTGCATATAATAAAAAGTACTGAAAAAAATATTTACGTCTTTTGCAAGAATTAAGACAAAGAAATGGGCTGCACAGCGATATCAAGCGCAAAAATTGAATTAAAACCGAAAAAAGTGGTCCATATTGGTTTAGACTGGGAGTGGACAAACGAGATTAACTGTTTTCTCCTCCCCTGGCTTCATATAATCAATTAAATTTTCAATGGCAGCAGTCAGTCCTGTATCGCATTTAGACAGAGATCATTGGACCAACAGAGAATGAAATATTATAAACATATATTAGAAACAGTTTCTTTTCTGAAAAATGATAGAAAAACATTTTTTTTCAATAGTGCACCTGAGTATTTTAACACAAAGACAAACCAAACATAACAATATCAAACATGCTATTTAACAAGGTTATATCGACAGTAATTCCCAAAGCAAAAATGGATAAACAAGACCTCTCGCACCTGGAGGTCACAACTACACATAAAACGAAAAAATCAGACTTGTTCCTCTTCTTCCATATAAGAAAGTTGCGACATTAGAAATACAAAAATTAAATAACAGGACATTAGTAACCAACAATTAGACACGTAACATTAAAGAAAATATTTCCAGAACGTGACAACAGAAGAGACTCAATCAAGGCTATTTTTAATCTCGTTTCCTTCCCCTATGAGTCAAACATTAATTGTAAATCCGTTTTCCCCAAATCCATCAGAGCCATATCACGTGGACTCCATGAAATAGCACGCAACAACTCCGAACAGAAATTAATAAAACCAACATGAACATTAATTCTGGAGCTCAGTTACCGCAGTTACAAGTATGACTTCAATTCGTCAATTAGTCTTCGTTAAACGTTCGTCAAAAGTAAAAGTGATCAGTTTAGGTAACAGTTTGACTTTGTGATCTAAATCGAACTTGAACTTCTAAGTTGTGTTGAATGGTAATCAGTACAAATATACACTTTAGTCTACACATTGTTCATCCCCAAATGAGAACAAAAAGAAAGTACATCTCAGCGTAATGTGAAAATATTCGTCGTAGTACCCAGACAAAGGACAAAACAGATATGGACTCTTAAGTAAGTTATTATCTCGATGTTCGGCTAGTGAAAAGAAGACAGTAGTTTTAAACAGAGACTTCTTAACGCAGAAATAACAGGTATGTGCAAAGACCTTATACCGCTCATGACTCAGAACACTTTAGTTCATTTTGTGTAGGAAAGATCGTTTCGTAGAACATTTCATGTTTTCTTAAATTCAATAATATTCATTATTATTCGTTAGTATTCAATTATATCAAATCAATAGTAAAACACAGTTTGGCTTCCTATTCTTTATCCAGAGCTGAACAGTATCCCTTAGTTAGTAAGAAAAGTGTTATTTAGTATGTGTATTCTTCCTTATAGGTTACAGGTAAGCATTTGTATTTCGCAACAAGTGTAAAACAAGTGTACAAACAGTAGTCATATTCGGAAGGATGACAGATGTCGACCCCAGTCGAGCTACGCCCATAAGCACCATAAACGTCGTATACAAAATAAGTAACGACAGTTAAATATGGTGTAATGCACCGTTAAATAATATATATACGAGGGACATACTGACATTATTTAGATACTCCAAATAATTGCAATATATTTATTTCCAATGCTTACAGTTTTTCAAAGTATTTCCCTTTAGTTTCGATGCACAGCTGCATTCGGTGGTTTCCAACTGTCGAAGGCCTCTGACCATACCTCTTTTGAAAGACTGTCCCTTACGGCTTTGTAGGAAGACAGTGCATCATCTTTGCTGCTGAAACGCTTTCCTCTGAACTTCTGCTTCGCATTTGCAAACAAAAAAAGTCACATGGGTCATGGAGTACGGTGGATGTCCCAGCATTGCGATCTTCTGTTCTGCCATGAACTCCACTGACCTGTCTGCTGAATGCGCTGGTGCATTGTCATGGTGCCAGAGGAGTCCCCGCCTCCCTGTTTTGGAACGTTGTCTCTTCAAGTCTTCAAGGACTTGTGGTACATAATGCAGTGACTGTTTTCTGTTCTTCAAGTGGTCACATGACTGGTCTTCCGTAAAAACGAAGCCATAATTGCTTTCGCAGCATTTTTTTATCGTCGCACTTTTGTGGGTGAGGCTTCGTTTTTGAAGCACTAGATCACCGTCTGCTGCTTAGTTTCGGTCTCATACTGGTATATCCAGAATTTGTCACCTCTGACCACTTCTGAAATCCGCTTGGACCTCCCATTGTCAATTTTTTTCCTTTATGAAGTTTCACCAATCCACTCTGGCCTGTTTTTGGTCATAAGTGATTTGGTGTGGCACCCAGCGGCAGCACTGTTTGGAGATACCTAGGTAGTATCGGGTGTTAGTTTGCAACGCTGCCGATCCGATGCCTAGGGTTGCTTCTACCTCGGGTCCTTTTCAATTATTTGTCTACGGCAGCAACGTTTTCTTCAGTCACAGCCGTTGGCGGACGTCTAGGGTGAGGTTCATTTTCAAGGGACCTCCTCCCACGCATGAATTCCGCAAACCAATTAAAAACAGTTGCTCGTGAAGGCAATACCTCACAGAAAGTTGTAGACAAAAGATCAAAACTCTGTTGCTGTGTTACGCCACGTTTAAAATCATAATAAATCATAGCACGCCAATCGCGTTAATGAGCTCCATGATGGCTTAAGAAAAGAGTCTTCAGTCGACAACTAATGAGCGGTAGCGAGCAGCAATTAAACAACAGAATTCAAGGTCAACATTCTATAAATAGAAGCGCGCGCTTGACGTTGGCGGTTTTCCACTAGTTCTAACTGGTTTCGCGTTTCTAAAAAATTTCAGCATGCTCTTCGTACATATATATACATATACATATACGTATATAAAACTATTGTAGATTCTTGAGACAGATGTATAATAACACAATCACAATAGAAAAGAAGTACGTTTCGCAAAAACGTTTTCAACTGCTAGGAAAGAAAATGGACAGTACGGACAGGTGCGGGACTAGTGTTAAGGAAACGTAATATTGTAAACAGATGCAGGGTAACAGTGTGGCCAGGTTATGGAGGCGGGAAAATGACTAGATGGGACGGAGAAAACACCAAATGGAGAAGAAAGTGGGAAGGTTACTAGAGGCAGGTAATGGGGTTCATGAAGGACTAAGAGGGTATAGAAACAGAGGTGAGGGGGAAGAAATATAATAATAATAAAGATGAAGGGGAGAACAAAGAAACGATAAAGAAAAATACAATAAAAGTACAACTAGAGACGAAACAAAGAAGAAGAAAAAGACACTGCGCTGCAGGAAGTTACAGGCAGTTGAGGCCGGGTTCATGGTTGGCAGAAAGGATAGAGATATACGTTTGCTCTCATGTCTTTCTAACTGCGGCAGGTGAGTCAGGGTTCAGAACTTTCAGGATTCTGACTCGAAAGGTTTCGTCAAAGGTGCAACCGTTATAGGAAGAGTGTTCAGGTATGGAGAGGTGCGGAAGTTGATATTTGGAGGAGTAGCGATGGTTGTTGACGCGATATGTTAGAGGAGTTTTGGTTTCGCCAACGTAGAAGTCGGAATATCGGTTACAGAGTAGGAGATAAACGAGGTTGGAAGATATTCAACTGCCGGGGTGTCGGAAAGAGTACGTCTGGTGAGTGACAGAATGTACGAAGGAAAGACTGGGATCAAAAATAGGACAGGTTTTACAGCGGGATATATTCAACTTGCCAGGTTTGAGGGGAGGGAGCGGGATTGGTCCAGTTCTGGTTGAGAACCGTGTTGAGATTCGGAGGTCTGCGGTAGACAATTTTGGGGCACGACGGGAAAACTCTTTCAGTTTCAGGTGACGCAGTTGAATATGGTGTGTGCCAGTTTGAGGAGCTTTTGCTGGACCTGAAGACTGGGGTGGTACTGGGTGAGAAGATTGGGAATGGAGGGAGCTAGGCGGGGAGGATCGGTTGGAGTTGGGATGATTACGGGATCGGTCCAATTGCTTACGGATGAGGTACTTGGGATATCCACGGTCAGTGAGAGCTGAGGAGAGGTTACTGAAATAGTTTTGGAGCAGGTCATCATCAGAGGAACAGATGCCGGATTTCCGGACAGCAAAACCGTATGGAAGAGAGCGTTTGGTATGGTGTAGATGGGAGCTGTTGAAATTGAGATACTGCATACTGTTGGTAGGTTTGACGTGAACGTCTGTCTCAAGTAGATTGTTCTTGAGTCAGATATTCACATCAAGGGAAGTTGTGTGTTCCTCGAGGTTCAATTGAGGTTTAGCAGAAATGTTTCCAGACACTTTAGTCCATGGGTCCAGATCAACAAAAGAGATGTGGAGTTGAGGTATTGGGTCTCCAGGCGTCCCATGACAAGGTTAGCGTAGGAAGGGGCCATGCGAGTGCCCATGGCTGTGCCTTTGATTTGCAGGAAATTATGGTTCTCAAAGGTGAAGTTGTTCATGGTGAGGACAAACTGAGCTACCTGAAGCAGAAATGATGTGCTGGGTTTACGAGTACTGGGGCTCCATTTCAACAGCTCCCATCCATACCATACCAAATACTCTCTTCCATAAGCTCTTTCTGTCCGGGGCTCCCGCATCTGCTCCTCTGATGACCTGTTCCAAAACTATTTCAGTACCCTCTCCTCAGCTCTCACTGAAAGTGGATATCGCAAACACCTCATCCGTAAGTAACTGGACCGTGCCCCTAATCATCCCAACTCCAACCGATCCTCCCCGCCTAGCTCCCTCCATTCCCAATCTTCTTACCCAGTACCACCCAGCCTTCAGGCCTTCCTAAAGCTCCTTAAACTGCCACACCCCATACTCACTGCGTCACCTGAAGCTGAAAGAGTTTTCCCGTCGTGCCCCAAAATTGTTTTCCGCAGACCTCCGAACATCAACACGATTCTCACCAGAACTGGACCAATCCCGCCCCCTCCCCACAAACCTGGCAAGTGCTACAAACCCCGCTGCAAAACCTGTCCTATTTTTGATCCCAGTCTTTCTTTCGAACATCCTGTCACTCACAAGACGTACTCTTTCCGACACTCCGGCAGTTGAATATCTTCCAACCTCGTTTATCTCCTACTCTGTAACCGATATTCTGCCCTCTACGTTAGCGAAACCCAAACATTGCTACTCCTCCAAATATCAACTTCCGCACCTACTCATACCTGAACACTCTTCCTATCACGGCTGCACTTTTGACGAAACCTTTCGAGTCAAAATTCCGAAAGTAATGAACCCTAAATCACCTGCTACAGTAAGAAAGAGATGAGAGCAGACGTATATTTCTATCCTTTCCGCCAACCACGAACCCGGCCTCAACTGCCTGTAACTTTCTGTAGCGCAGTGTCGTCATCTTCTTCCTTTCTCTTCTTTGTTTCGTCTCTAGTTGCAATTTTATTCTATTTTTCTTTATTCTCCCTTCACCTTTATTATTGTTATTTGTTCCCCTCCCCTCTGTTTCTGTACCCTCTTATTCCTTCAGGAACCCCATTACCTGCTTCTAGTAACCTTCGCACTTTCTTTTACCTTTGGTGTTTTTTCCGTTCCATCTAGTCATTTTTCCGTCTCTATAACCTGGCCACTGTATCTGTTTACAATATGCCTTTTCCTTAACACCAGTCCCGCACCTGTCCATTTTCTTTCCTAGCAGTTGAAAACGCTTTAGCGAAACGTACTGCTTTTCTATTGTGTTTGTGTTGTTATTGTACATCTGTCTCAAGAATCTATATAATAAGTATAATTTAAATAAAAAGAAAAGGGGTTGTACTTCTGTAATATCTTGACGAAAATCACGTTAACAATACACGCTAAACACTGTAGAGTTACTTAGAATTTTCGCATACGCATCATCAGTAGAAGAAAATAAAGAAGTTCGTTTCACACACGTTCACATCTTAAAGTGACAGCAAAACAACACGGCGGACGCCAACATCAGTAACACGTGACGATGGTCTGCGCATCTTTGGCTCAGGCTCCATGTCTAAAGGATACATGATAGTTATTTCTAGCTCCTTTAATGTAATGTTTGCTATATGAGAATCGATTTAACATGTTTTCAATATAGGCCAGGCCCTAGCTATGCCTCTGTAGGAAAATCATAGTTGACAAAGTTTTTCACTAACTCTGGTTAGTACATTAATAGTCAAAACAAAATATGTGAGGTAGACATTTTCGTTCCTGGCATAAGTCTGGGAGACCGCTATATTGAAAAATGACTGGAAAAATTAGATTCTATTTCTAATCTGCAATATTTTTTAAAAATAGATATTACAGAATCAACGTAGGAGCCGGTTTGAAACGCGACAAACAAACATTCATAATAACCTTTCAGAAAATATATAGGTCACTATCTGGGGCCCCATTCTTAAAAATTGACAATTTCTTGAAAACAAGGTATATTTTCACTTCATCTTGGTGTTTATTAAGCAGACTTAAACCAGGTAAACCGATATTCAGTTTAAAGTTTCAAGAGATTTATAGATGACTAGTGGGACCAGGAGGGCCTCTAGAAAGAAACCTATCGTTAAAATTTGACGATTTCTTAAAAAATATATATATATTTCCACTATGTTGTTATTTTATATTATAAAAGATTTGAAGCCTTGTTTAAAGCTTGGCAAACAGGCAAGCAAATTGAATTTTCAGACGACTCATAGATGGTCATATGTATCATAACAATTTCTTGAAAATAAGCTAATTTATTTCCCCATCGTGGCATTTTATAATCAGATTTTAAGCCACGCAAACAAACATTCAGATTCGGTTTCAAAAAGCCATTTGGTAATCATTTGGGACCAGCAAAGCCCTTGAAAAGGAGGCATCGTTAAAATTTGACGATTTCTTGACACCAATTTTATTTTATTTCAGCCATGCTGTTATTTTATATTATACTATTTAATATCATTTTATAGATTACAGCTGAATCTCCTGTACAATCCATTCTAGGATTTATACAAACTCATTGTGGCAATCCGTACGAATTACACTCTGGAACTGTGAATCTGCATATCTTTCTCACTAAACAAGTACAAGGTAACCAAAAACGTTCTTGCCATTTTTGACTTCGCATGGGATGAGTTGACTACTAATACGGAAATAACTGTTTCAGGTACTGGAAAACCGATCGGGGTCAGAGTAAGAACATTGAACGTGAAAAAGACAGGCAATTGCTCACTCACAGTCACAGCTCAGGTAGTGACGAACAGAAATTGAGGTGTCGAAGCAGATCGTTCGAGGTTGGTTCATGACATCAACAAAATGTAAAGATGTTGGTTGGTTACAGTAGAAAATATGTAATCATCACGTTAAAATTTTTCCAATAGTTCAGATAACAGTGTGCATTTCGCAGTTGCTGAAGTAAAGCCATCTGTATCAAACAAACTCTTTGAAAGTGTGATATCATACTTCAAAATTTCATCAAGGGCAGAGCCTCTTTCTTTCGTAATTTCAAGAACCCCATAGCATCTGGTATTCTTCTTCACATTGTATGTCCATCGTAAAGTGCACACGACACAAACAGGAATCGAAGCAGCAACCAGTGCTGTCATTGCCTTCCATTAAAGTATATGAATGAAACTCGTAGTCTAGTGGCTCAACAAACTAACTTCTCATCATTTTAAAATAGAGAGAAATTTCCTTTGTTCGATATGACTGGTTGGTGGAGCAAATTTATACGTAACAAGTATTGATTTTTTACTTACTTGCTAAAACACGTTGACATTTTTACTATGTCTATCTAAGTGTACAGATTTGGAGACCGACTTAAAGTGTATTACAAGAAGCATAGAAGAATGGATCCCGTCGTTTTTTACTGTCTAATTATTGCTTTGAAGGCGTAATAACAGACATCCATGACTGCTTTTACTCCTCTTTCAGTACAACAGGATGTTTGCGAAATACTTTTGTATGGACCTATATGTAACGACATCTACGAGATATTTATTGCAAGCCATACACACTGTGTGAAAACTTTTTAAGAAGGTATAAACAAATTGTACAAAATGTCAGCTATTTGGAAACACTTTATCTTATAATGTAGTAAAAGGACTGGATACATGGTCGTGTCTATTGTAGTTTAAGCAACACTCGACAGCTTTGTTTCGTTCAAGTAAAAAAGGAGATAAAACAAACGAACTTGATGAATCAAGAAATTCTTTTGTCGTTCATATTTTGTTTTTCATCATAAACTGTTATGATTACAACTGCAGACTTGTAAGAGGTTAGACAAAAATCAAATTGCTATTTACAAACTTTGTAAGAAAAAAACTTCCGAGTAATGAATATGTGAAACAATAAAATGATAAGGTGTATGAAAAATTACTTTTATGAATAAAGACAAGACGAGGAAAAAGTTCCCGTACAGAAATACTTTGTCATTTTTCTTTTTCTTGCGAATATAAATTAAAATACACAAAAACAACTGAAGCCATTTTGTTTTGGTTATTGTTCTATTATTACTGTAAATACAAATGTCCAGCTTTTCAAACATTGTGCTTACAATAAAATCAGACACGTGTACAAAACAGTTAGAGGTCATTTCGTTTCCCCATCGTTCTAACTAGTGACATAGTTTTGATTGTAAATACAAACGAAAAACTTTTATTTTTGTTTTCCTAACTATTGCAAATATTAATGTAAAACTTTTCAAAGCTTGTGGTTTCAGAGACTTTTCAAAATAAAGTAATAAATATTTATGAGACATTAAAAAATTTCGTTCTCATGACTGCCGACAGTTATTAATGCTAACTGCTTTACAAACATAATTTGAAATCAGTCCACAAAATGCAGTCAACAGCAACAGCAGATACAAACTTTATATATTTTCTATCTGGTACGGTGCCCGTAAGGTAACGCATGATAACCTTTGCTGTTCGTAATTCCACTTCTTCATTCTTTAGTTTTTAGCTAATAATAATAAGAATATTATTATTATTATTATTCAGGATTTAAGTTAATTCTATTCCATACACTAGTTTAGGTGATTCTCTGAAATAATTCTTCGATCATCGTAGCCGGTTATGAAAGGATATAATTAAAAGTTAGCATAAATGCAACTTTCTAGAAGAATATAGTTCCAAGTAATAGAGGTTCGAATCATCACATTTTTCCTTATAATAGCTTTAAGTTAAGGATGACAAACCCAGTTTCCACAATAAACAGTGGTTAAACATGAGCAATAAAACAAGGAAATAACAAAAACATTCTTACCTTACATAACTTATTGGGCTACTATTCTAATTAATTTGAAGAATTATTAGTCCTAATTTGATTTCAAAGCAGATATCTCTTCAGATCATCATCAAAGTTTTTGTATTCATCATTTTGTCTTTCGCAGGCTTCCTTAAAACATTTGATTTTGATAACAAAGTGGCTTTACCAGTTTCTTTTGTATCCACCGCCAGTTCATCTTCAGTCTTGTTAATTCTTGATAATCTTTTTCTGCAAGTAGATTTTTATTCTTAATCTCATGTACTGCCTCCTCTGCTGATTTGAGTGTTTCTTCTACAATTTTCCTTTTATCTCGTTGTACCTCTCAATATCGGTGATACCTCTCAATATCGGTCTTGCACTTGAAAGCGATAACATTAGTTCTTTTGATATCTTGACTTGAAGGACACCTCCAACCCACCTCACATAAGCACAAATCATTGTCAGTGCAACATATGACTATTCACTTCAGTTCTCCGTTTCAAGATGTCTATTTACAAAGAAGCCCCGTTCAACCGTCGCCTGTCCATGAGAAACCAGGAGTAATGGTTGAAGAACTAGTCTCCATAACAGGAAGTTGTGATCCACAGTGTTGTAAAAGAGTTCATCAAGTGTACCAATTCGTTTGTCAAAAGAACGAAAATCTTCTTCCACTATTCAGAAAGTTGCTGTACTGTCTCAAAAGGTCATCACACTGGTCTTCTCGCATATAATTCTTCTGTTGTATAATTAACAAGGATGCGAAGTTCTCTTTACATACTTCTTTTTCACTTAACATGGTCTGCAGAGAAGCTTACATTCACTTTGCGGTAGAAACAGTGTATACTTGAATCACTTACATTAACACTGGAAAGATCACAGGGATTTTTTAATGTTTCCATTACTTCTATCTTCAAAAACCTTCCCAAAATGTCCTTCACCATTCTGAACAAGTCACTGCCAAGGAATGGAAGCATTAGCTTATTTTTTTGATACAAATTGAGGAAACGAGTAACTTCAGAAGCAACAGACTTAAAGGATGCCAACTTTACTTTTGACAGTGGATTTTACACCACGAGTTTCGAATGACTTCGTCTTAGAATTTGGAGCATCTATTTCCACAGCTCGCACATATTTCTGGATGTGCTCGAACATTTATTTCTAATGCACGTTTACTCACAGCAAAGTTTTCCAGACACCTATGTTGACAAAATTTCAGTGAAGAAATTTATGTCTTTGTTATCCTTGCATAGTCTTCTCTGCGCACTGGAGTGTCCTTAAATAATGTGTACAGTGCCACCAAGTCCACTTTCCAGCCATTTTCATCTGCCGCATGTTTGAATGCTTTGTTGATAATGTGTAGTCTGAAACTTCCTATATTAATGAGTTCACAAGAATAGGCATTTTTCCATTCACTTTCAATCGCACGATATAGCTTCCAGTTTACAGAAGGTCCATTCATGGATATTTGTAGCAAGTACATTTTCACTAGTCCTTCACACTGTGAATGAAATATCCCCTGTAACTGTTCAGCCTTGGCATGGCCCAAAAATTCTGAGCCAAGGTAAACTGTATTCACCCTTCCTTCATCCCAAGACCTTACATGAAAATCCATCTGCTTCCGTTTGTTGTGCTTGTTTAGACTTTCATCAAAAGGGATAACAAATTTACCACCACTTACTTTGTCCAATAAGAACGGTTTGAAGTATGGAGTAATTCCCTATACACTTAAGTAATTGCACTTATCTTCGCCACATGCAAACGACTGGACAATTGTACTGTCAGGAAACATGGCACGGAACAACTCATTTGAATGTTCTGAAGACTTGAAAGAACAGTGAGAGGTAACAACTTTAGTATCCATAATATTTCAGACTTCATTACATCACTGTTTACAACATAATCCTTTAGGGTATTTGCAACCTTAGGCTGTGGTCTACTGGTTACCGTAAGCCCACTTTTAGACGAAGTTGAAGAACTGCTTGCAGGCTGCCTAGTTCCAACTTCACGTTCTTAGTTGGGTGCTTCTTGCTGTGCAAAGAAAGTTATCTTCCGATTAGAAGCCTACAAACTCCATTTCTCAGAAATAGGTGCTTATGTTTAATCTCGCTCGTATGGCTTACCAACGCCGCTTCACACATATCCGATACGCTAAAAGTTTTCTTGCACACTTTACAACAAGTTTGGGAAATATCATTAGTTTGTCCCAACCGCGCACTGTATGCTTCCTTTGTCAGCCATAGTGGATTAAACGAACACGATCCCAGCACTTTCACCAAAAAGTCTACTCATAATGCACAAGTCATCAAAAATAATATTTCGTTCTACTTTTTTTTTTACAAATTTTCCAAAACTGTTCAAGACCCATGCTAGTTTTCCAGGATATTCAAGGCCTGGAAGAGAGTATGTAATTTTTCCATGACTTTCAAGTCCTTTTCATGACCATAGGTACCCTGTTTAAAATTTTGGATCGCTTCATAATACATTTCTTTCCACTTCCTTCGTTTAAAATTACAGAGAAAAACATTGCATTATTCTTGCTTCGTCTTAGATATCTCCACTCCGAAAAGTTCAATTTTGCGAATTTAATTCTAATTTTAAAATTAAAATTTAATTCTACAATATAAACCTTTAATATGATTATTTTAGCAACTTTAACGATTTTAATCCTAACATTTATTTTTAATTTTATTATATCTGCATGCTACTTGCTTTGACATCTATGCAAGAACACTACAACTTTACGTTATGCTCTTTATATAAGTAGCCAACTACCCGAAACATAATACAACTACACAAATTTTAGTCAGTTCTCCTGATTCATGTCTGTAGTACTGAATCACCAGGGCAAAAATACTACGATATTCTATTTTTTTTTAAAAAAAAAGGAAGAAGAATTTTAACTTTAAAATGTATCAACGATACAAACATCCACCAGATTATAACATAATGAAACACAAGTTTCAAAAACTAACCCGATTTTGACCAATAAAGATTTAATCGAAAGATCAATGAAGATTTAATCAATAGATTAATATTAAATACCGATCAAACACCATTTTATCATTTTTTGCATACTATTTTAGATTTAGTTTAGTAAGCCTATACAATAAAATACCTTTATTCATACTCTTCTTCCTATTTTGCATTTCAGTAATTTTATTATTTTTTTTTTTTCTTCAGATTTTGATTTTCAATTTAGTAATTTTAGTTTAATTCTTCAATTTTTGTTTTGACCTTCTGAACTTGGAGCAACTTTCGAACTCCAATCAACTCTACCGTCGAGATCTTCGAACATTCCCACCAATTTAGGACAATTCTCTAAATTAATTAACAAGATTTTCCAAACCACTTGAAATAACAAATTGTGTACCTTCTGTGATTCCAAACTAATACCCTGTGTTTCAACAACGAATTTTCCAAGTCTTCAAAATTAATTTCCCTTTCAACTTTCCATTTCGTCAAGTGTTCAGCAACTGTTGTTCAAGTATTTAACAAGTATTCTTCAACAATCCCATATGTATTCCATTAGTGTTCCATATGTGTTCTATCAAGTGATTATTAGTACTGTAATTTTTGTCAAAGTTTAAAATTTTTAACAATATTTCTGCCTACATATTTTACACTGATTCTACGTTTTTTAATTTAATTTTCTACGAACATTAATTGTGAACTATGAAAAGAACTTTGAAAAGTACGAAAAAAATAATCTATAACAACATTATAATACTTACCACATTTCGACGAGTCTATGCCACCAGACCACGATATTATGGTTACGAACTTCCTTTTTGTTCGACCAAAGTGATAAATTCCAACTAGTGCGTATTTACTAAACTTTCTACAGAACTTTGAACTTTTACAGAAATTAAACTTTCACTTCGCCCTTAGAACTGAACTATTTCAAATTTGGACATTTACCACAATGCTAGTACTCCTAGTACTCTAAACAATTTTCAATAAATTCGAAAAAACACTTCCAGGAATTAAGTCTTGTGTAATGACAGTGAAAACATGCCACGAAAATTACATTTCGTCATAATTACGAAACCAAAATCTATACTTCAGTGCAATAATCGAACTGTTCCACACGCTTCAAAACAATCCCGACAGCATTCAAAGCACACACTAAATACTTAGTGACTTGCTGACATAAAAGTAACATTCCTACAGTTACGATAAAGCACGCTTCAAAGACAGTTGGTATAAATGAACATAATATCTAGTATAATGATTATAAATGCCAACAGAAACTTTTTTCCTTCATTTGATCAATTTTATTTGAAAATATTCAATCTTGCTTTATATAAATTCAATATTCAGTGATTTTGTGAATACGATACAATACAAAGAAAGAGGAAGACATTTTTAAAATCATTTGAACATTTGAAAATAAAAGTGAAAAGTGTTTTATAAGACTACTGTTCTAAACACATTTAAAACATTTATATTTTGTGCTTCTAGATTAAGTACCATTGCTATTCTCTAAAACTTTGATGTAATGTTAAAATTTTAACTTTTAAATTACAGATTTTAAATCAAATGAAAAATTTAATACAATACATTGCATGAAATGTTCAAGAGAGAAACGTGAATCCCTTAAGCAATAGAAATAGTTAAAGTAGTTAAAATAGATAAAATATTCCAAATTTAATTATCCCACATTATTAATGCAATTTGTGTTGAAAAATGGAAATAAATCCAGTCGCCATGTTTGGATAGGAATGAGTACGTTTGCATATTGGTCATACTTGTGCAATGCATTGAAATTCATGATGTCAAAAGAAATGCTACTCACCTAAGAGCAAATAACCACACTCTTATGTTGGGAACAGAATATTCGTCCTCGATCAAGAACGAAATTCTCCGAAAGTCAAAGTCAGAACCCGGGACCTTCGAGTCGCTGGCCTACCGCCGTAGACCGCACGGCTACCCGGTCGGCTATATAAGACCGACCAGCCAATATTTGGCCCTCTTCTTCAGTATTGTTATTCTGAGTGTCAGCTATACTCCAGGCTACTTGCGACAAAGTTTTCCGCCAGTTCGGGCTGTGCTAAGCCGAACTTGGTCTACAGGTTATCTACACGAGGCTGATCTACTAAAACTTCCTACATCTCATCAATCTCCTGTTATTAGTAGTATGAATGGGGGAAACCTTAAGTTATGTATACTTGTGCGTCTGGCAAAGGCTAGGCAAATTCAATACCATACTTTAACATCATTTGCCTTGATTTAAAAATGCTCTTGCATATTTGCTAATCTGCCCACCGTTGTAAAACATTGTTATAAAAAAATGCAGTAATTTTCACTATTACGTAAGGTATTTTAGACCTCATTCTTTCGGTAACTCTTTACTCTTATTTTAGAGATTCCACCGTAATCAACTATCAGAGTTCAATTATCTGAACAAAAATATCTGCATTACTTTTATCTTCGTTGAACGTCAATCAACACTTCTCGCAAACGCATCACTACATATTTCCCACGTGTTCCAGATTCCTTTGTGCACCTGGAGAAGTTGTTCACGCATTTAAAAGCTATACCATCCAACAAAAGAACACTTCCAAGACACATTTTACACTTAAACAATCAGTATTTTTCCCGACGTTCACAATGAGATTAGGCAACGGATCTTGAATGTAATGTTCACCAATTCATCACTGAATAAATGAGTTTCAAAATTTGAACAACCGATGAGAACAAAGTTTACATCTGAACATAGCAAAGATTGACTAAAACATACGATGTGTGTGTGTATGTGTGTCAATCATCATAAGGTTTATATATTTATCTTAAATCTGTAGTGAATGGGAACTGGTAGTCACCTTACTAATATTACTTTCCCCAAATTTCATTCGCAGTAAGTACGATGGCATTCTCGACATAGAACATACTATTAATTTTATCTTATCGACATAGAACAACTTTGCTTTGTTAAAAGCATTTACAATCGACTTCAAAAATTATTCAGCAAACAATCAACAATCATTTGGCACTATAAAATAATGCCAAATGTATCTACACACATATTTTCTTCATATTTGAATTGTAAAATCCTATTCACAAAAGATCTTGCAGGATTCACTACAAGTCAGACGTTGAAAATTAAAAGAAAAAGAAACAAAAAGATGAAAAACACTGCTAGAGCAAGGCAGCTACTAGATAGAACGAGGCGGCGGACGCATAATATGATGGTAAGTTACAGCACCAAGAATATACAGAATGACCATAAATAATCGAAGAAAATGTAAGGAAGCGATTTTGTAACAATTTGAAATCCAGAAGAAGAACGATGAGAAATCCAGATGTTTCGATTTCAATGGTTAACATCCGGCAAATTACAGAGGATGTCAAGTATAACTGAGATTACTAGCTTTAAGGGAGGACGGAAGATATTCCAAAGCACATTGAAGGCATTGATAGTGCAGGTGTCAACGTAAATTTGCGTAATCGAAAGCCATTTAATTGTGGTGATAGTAGTGCAGGTATTATAGGGAAGATATGCAAAGGAGAGGAGACTAATGATGGTAATGGTGGTTCAGGCACGAGCACAGAGGAAGTACGTGATTGTGCTTTAGATGCGTTCAATGATAGAGATTCGGCGAAGTTAGCAAAAATCAAGAAATTTACGTCTGAACTGGTAGACAAGATTTTGAGGCTAGGAACTTCCCAACCGACAGAAAGAGAATTAATAGGAAACGAGTACCCCAAGGATTCCGGAGGACGAAGATTTCACTCCGCGTGGTATTGGAGGAGACTCAGTGATGGAAATCATGCCAAAAGGAAATGGCTATCATATTCAGTTAGTGAAAACAAAATTTATTGTATAGATTGCATGCTATTTGGAAAACATCCACATAAATCCTGGGTTTCGACTGGTTTTGATTCATGGAATACTGGAACTATGAGCATTATTAGTCACGAGACTTCGAACACATATATCGAAGCAATTCTTGCACAGAAAATTCGTGATGTTTCCTTGCCAATTCTTCCAGCTATAAAGGAAATGAAAACAATGGAAGTTGCTAGGAATAGGCTTATTGTGAAACAGCTTACCGATATAACATTGTTTTTAGGCAGACACTGTTTAGCATTTCGAGGGCAGCGAGAGAGAACGACAAGTAGACTACGGGGAAATTTCAAAGATCTTGTACTACTAGCGGAGCATTCTTCCACGATGGCAATATACCTAACCGCTTTAACTGTTACCAGGAAAACGAAAAGTCGCCTGTCTTTTTGGTCATGGCGACGACAAAACCAGTTGATAGATGCTATTTGCACTTACCTTAGAAATACATGTTGCCGAGAAATAAGAAATGTAAAAATGTTCAGCGCGTCTGTCGATAGCTCGTTTGACAAGTCAAGGAAGGGGCAAGTGTCTTTTATAGTAAGATACGTTAATGAAGAAACGGGTGATATTAATGAACAACTCTTGGCTTTAAAAGGGTCAACAACAACAACTGGTAAAGATTTGGCTAGATTATTCAATGAAGCATGTGAAAAAATTGTCTAGATTGGGTCTCGGATCTTGTTGAGTAATCTCATGATGGGGCATCGAATATGCGTTCTCCGTACAAAAGTCTCCAAGCGCTGATTAAGGAACAAAATCCGAGGGCAACAGATGTATGGTGTTGGGCGCACAGACTAAACCTGATTGTGACTGCTTCCGTCGGATCCTCTGTGAATGCTATGGATCTTTTTGGTAATTGAGATAAGTTATTTACATTTATAAGCAACAACAAAAGACGCGTTCATTTGTTCGAGGAAAAACAAAAGAAGCATTACTCTAACCAAAGAATTAGAAGGTTAAAGCGAGTTAATACCACGAGTTAATACCCATTCATACGATCTGGGAACTGTATTGATAACATTTGAGGTCTTGTTGGAAGCCATCGAGGAAATATATATGTACTTTCGCCAGCTGCAACGGCAATAAATGCATGTTTGTTACTCTCTCAAAATGCCTTTTTAAAATCTAGAATGACGTGGAAAGTTTCGTTTCGCTTCATTTACCTCAATTTATTCGAAATATTTGGTCATTGATGAAGGTTGAAAGGAATATAACTTTTTTCAGATTTGCCTTGAGCACTATCCTATGAGTAGCAAACATATCAACTACGTTTTCGTAGTCAATGAAGATGTCCCATTTGCTAGTGATGACAAACTAATCCTCTAATCGCTTACCCTTCATCGTATATGTCAAATCAATTTCAGATTATAAAATTACCTCTCAGTGGACACACTCGTTACTGGCAATAGTAATCTTCAGTACATAATGTAGGTTTGGGAAAACAGTTTTAAGGTTTAGCTTGCCACGTATTTTGACAATAGCAGGCTGCCAACGCTGAAAGATTTAGATTTCCTCGAATACTCGACAGGATGAGACCATCAACATGAGAGTTACACTCTTTTCGCTGTCCACTTCCAAATCTACATTCAAGTTTCTTTTTTCGCTCTGAAGATAGGTAGGTCAACCATTTTTCCGAACTGTTAAAAACCGGAAGAAAAAGAGTTGATCTACCTAGTCAAACTTCACAGAAAAAAAATAAGTCGATTGTAGATTTGGACATGGATGGAGACGAGTAGTCTAATTCTCATGATGATGTTCCATCACATAACATTTGGGGAAAATGTAAACTTTTCAGTGTTGGCAGCCTTCCCAAGAGTTGCCAAAATATTTTGCAAGTTAAAACTAAAAATTGTTTTTCTAAACCTGAATTATCTTCTGAAGTTTTCTGTCGCTTACAAATAACAAATGTACCAACTGAGAGGTAATTTTCCAACTTGAAACTGATTTGACATCTACAGTGGGAATAGGAGGGACCGAACAGACGGCTTGCCAATAATTACCAGCAAATAGGGACATCTCCATTGATTATGAAAAAAGTGGTTGACATGTTTGCTCCTTAAAGGATATTGATTACGACAAAACTGATTCTTTAGTGACACTGATATGTGAAATCCTACAAATGGTGAGGACTCCTGAAATTCACTCTTGCTACAAATCTAACTAGTCGACGTGGTGTGTCATACAGCGCCAATTCAGTCTGATGTCCACTCATAATTTTATTTTTCCTTTACTAACAAAAGTGTTAGTGTTACGAACTATGATGTACGCTTAGACGCGGCGAATGTACCAATCAGTGTACCTCTAGCTATTTTAGGTGGTTTATTTTCTGCTGTGAATAAATTTTGTGATACTTAAAAATAAATGTTTCCTTTCTCAGATTAAAGAATACATATGAAATGCAACATTTGAAAATACACTGTCTTTTCTTGGGGTGGTCAACCTAAAGGGGGGTGGGTCCTGCTGAAGTAAGGCTTGCATGTTCTCTTTCGAAATGAATGGGCGCCACTGAGGGTTGTAAACCCTTATGTTTGCTATAACAAATCAGTTATGACTTACAAGGGGACTACGTCAGTTGATCAGCCGATATTTACATGAACTATTTTTTCTCCACTAGACTTACACCTGTAATGCGCGAAAATGACATCCACATACCCAACCTTTTTTAAACTTTTGAACTGGAATTTTTAGAAATATCAATTTGAGTACATGTTAAAGCATACGTCTGAAGACACTTGTCGTGTTGAAACCGCTGAGGAAATCTGACAAACCTTTGTGTAATCACAATTAGTAAAGGGTTGCACCTATTAGGAGCATAGACTTATACCGTTTATCCATTTTCTTCTGCGCTAAGGAGCACGTCATTTTAAACCCTGCCTTTAGGTAGAGCCAGCGCAATTTCGGAAAGTTTCTGAGAGCGCGTTGTGGACAGCTTGGTTGCGAATTTACTTCTATCACGTGACACAACAACAACATTGGGAGGGAGGGAGTAGGAGATGACACAAGCATTCGCCCACTTGAAACTACGGGTGGGCTAAGCTGTAATGTTTTAATAACTAATATTTTTCAATAACTGTTATAATATTTTAAAATAACAGTTTACTGTATATTTTTAGAACTGGATTTTATGGATTCGCAACTGTCACGAAACAGTATAAAAGCACAACCTTAGGTTAACTTACCTTTAGCTAGTTATGTGTGCAGTAATAAATGTTGGAAAAATATAACAAAATGCACGTGCATCTTGTACACGTGCATTATTTAAGATGCTATCCCGGTTATCGCCTTCTGAAACTGAGGGAAACTCTGGAAAACATGTCAGGATACTCGGTTGTGGGGTTCGAACCCACATGCCTACCCAGGACATTTGATATACACCAGTGTACATTATTATATACCTACTTATATACTTACTGTCTACATGCATAGATGCAGACTTTAATGTAGACCCATTAAAATTTCAGAGGACGGCCGTCCTAGTTTCTCCCTATCTACGACAAGAGAGGGGGGTGCAAAAACACATACACGTGGAGACATAGGAACTAAAGAGAAATGTTCAACTTCGGAACTCCCCCCCCCCCCGCCCCACTGTAAACCTTCTGGATTGGCCACTGAGTCAAACAGTTTTCTACACCTTTCTCGTTAATTTTGGTTTGCCGAACAAAGCATATCGTGGTACTTTGTGTCGAGGAACTACACGTTCCACTTCAAAATGTCATTCAGGGATTTTCCCAGGATTCTCAATTTAGGAGGGTTTAAACTGGCATGTTCAGAGTTGAGACTTTAGTCAAGTAGTATTACACGTGACTACAGGATCATTCCTAGGTGGTCGTAGAGGGTGCGGATCAAAATTATCATGAAGTATTGATTATGATTTCAGGGGCGTATAAAATGATAACATTTCAATTTCATTTAAACTTGAATAGAAATTCATGACTTCTGCATGAAAGGAATGAAGTACATAAATTTCTTACCACTTTATGAAATTAAACCGTGCAAAAATCTTGCCAGGACCTCGAGGTACTTGTCCTTCTGCTCTGCCCAGCCTCTCAGCCGACCTGTTATTTGCTTGGAACAATGCGCATTATTTAATTATAGCATGTCTAATAGCATTCATTATCACTGGTCACTTACACTATGTTTGCAATCAGTTCGACCCGTCTACTATTTTACAGTTGTTATTTTTGCCCATCTCTACTCAAAACAATAAATTCGCCGCGAGCAGCAGAGGAAATGTGGAGGACAATTTTCGAACCATCGTGCCAAATGTTGTTACTAACAGCTACAGCTCTGATGTTAATTTGACGTGGGAGGCGGAAGTTGTGACCAATCATGAGCGAAGATATCCGAAGAAGGTAGTCGATCTTCGGCGAAGGATCCGCTTAATTAATGATGCGAAATCGGAAGTCTTACTTCTTTTTTATTTATGTGAATTATTCGTAATCAAAACAAAAATATCTTTTTAAAGGAGCATTAAAAAGTCAAGATTACTGTGAACCAGGAGACATTTCACATTTGATAGGCGAAAATTAGAAGTGAACATTGAAGAAGACAACAAATAAACGTAGAAGACAACTATCTTCATTTTGAATTTTTGAGAATAAGCTAACCTAAAACGATATGTCACATGAAATCCCTTTCCTATCTGAAATTCTCGAGCTGAATCCAAGACGTTGGCTTTCAAGACGGCGACCATGATGCTCATACCATCGCCAGATGCAGTACTTCACCTATCATTACCCAAAGATTGGGTCAAATTTCCGCAGCGGTATCAACACGACAAGTTACTTCAGACGTATGCTTAACCATTTACAAATAGGCACAAATCGATATTTCTAAAAATTCCTATTCAAAAGTTTCAAAACGGTTGGGTCTATCTATGGATGTCATTTTCGTACTTTACACCCACATTTTGTGTAAAATAATTGCGCTTCTCCTACAATGTCTCGTACACTTAAGTAACCTCTGTTGTTTCCTTACTTTCTCTTTGTCTGTCTGTTTGTCTGTCTCTCTCATATTTTACATGAAAATATTTTATTCATTTTTTAAAAACTTAATGAGTATTTTCTAGCGCCTCTGACTACGAATCAGGCGACCGGTTCAAATTCTGGCCGGGACGCTGGAGACTTTTCTCAGTGTTCCCACGCTTGGCGCCTTGAGGTGCGGTCAGCCTCCTATCGAATTACGTACCAGGGTGCCCTTGAAACCAATGGGCACCTTGGGAGGTAAAGGTGGTCTAGAGTGGGACTGACGACCCTACCTAACTTCGTGCTGTAGGTCGAGAATATGTGGAGCACTACCTCCACATTCTCCATGCGCTGTTAACGTCGCGTGTGCATAGCATAGAGAGTACTTTTACATTTTATTTATACTTACAAGGGCATGAAATAATCAAAATTAAGAGGTCCATTATTTTAAGGTAGCTAACAGATAGAACATACCAGGTGGACAGAAGAAATTAGTGAAGCTTTCTTGTTCTCGCTCGATCTACATCCACATTGTTCTCACTGGTTTCTTTATTTTTCGTAAATTATACTATTTTAGAACTACATTTCTTTAAGTAAACTTTTATCAGGTCGCATTGAATGGACACAGAAGCAATTTCTGAGTAGCAGAATAATGGTTCCAAAATACGAGCTATGCTAGCTGTATTCCTCCTACTTCCTAAGGTAAGTTGGAGTTTTATAAATGAGGTTGGTGTATATTATTTCCCCCAAATGCATCTAATCAAATGAATAAAATGTTTTACGATTTTGAAAGAAAATTATATTGGCGTAGGTCAGGGTTTCCCAACGTGGATGTCGCGACCCCCAGAGGGGTCGTGGGTTGTGTGTAAGGGGGTCGCAAGAGGAGGTGCAAAAATAAATTTAACTAGGGTTTGTAGATTAAAACTAATAAATTTCTAAGACGGTATTTTATTTTGCTTATTGTTTTTATCATTACGGCCTACTAAAATAATGTAATTTGTTGAATAGTTTTGAATAATGTAATTACGATGTTTATTATCAAATACAGCAGATCAATGGTCATGTTTTGAAATGCCATGTTTTTATGGGTCGCAGGATGAAAAAGGTTGAGAAACGCCGGAGTAGGTGGAAAGCGAACCTATGATTCTCAGTGCAGAAAATTCGCCTAGCTAATCAAGCTAATAACTACGCCAGCAATCTGTTGTTATCCAACGATCCAACACGTCAGCTTATTCTTATTGTTTGTTTGCTTACACACTTATTTCGCTTATTTGCGTTTCCCCTTTTTTTGAATATGATTATATACCATCTTGTTACGATTAATTAAAACATTACATAGTTGAAATTAACAGAAAAAATTGACATCTATTTATAAAGTAGTTCTGTAAACATTTCATCTACCTGCCAAGAATAAAAATCTCGTGTGTGGTATAATGTTTTCGCCTCCTCATATTATAACCACAGCATGGGATTTTCGAAACAGCGAATATTTCAATATAGGTTCTGACTCCTACATTCAATGTCCAAATAGATGATAGATGATGTCCCAATAGTCACGGAAAAATGTAATACGGGAACAAGCATCTAGCTTTTTTTTTTTAGCTCATAGATAGGCACCCATAGCTTCAACCTGTCACTTGCAGTCCCTTAGACATATCAAGGCTTAGGTATAGCTGAGTGCCTGGTCCATAAATATAAGGTAAATGAAGACAAAAACAAAAACAAAACACTAAATAATGTTCCCGAAATACCTTCTTTGGTGACTTTACGCCGAAGAATATTGTCTCTTATATGCGAGGGACTTTAGACCCCACAGCACATGTTTGGCCATTAAATAAAAGTTAAATAACTGAATAAATACTCCCAGAGAGTACGCAATAAATATAGACTCTACACAGTAGAAAGGGAGATATATTCCCACTATATGCCGGCATTATTCATGCCTGGATAAGTTCAATACATGGAGTATACATTTATATGTCAATGTCCGCCTTGGGAAAATTTCAGAATTATTGTTAACTTTCCAATTACATTTTAACTTTCTGCTACTACTATACCTTTTATCCTTGTAGCTTTGGAAAAACTTTGGTAAACTTTATTTTTATATGGGTCAGTCTCTTAACTTTGGACTTGGGCCCGTCACAATTCGCCTTTAGCTGTTAAAATCCACACTCATGTCCCTGCCGGGACTCGAACCCGGGACCTCCGTACCGATGGCTTACCGAAACAGACCGCTCGGCCACCCAGCCGGCTTATCCTCGTAGCGTTTAAATACAATATTTGCAGCGCAACGTGCACCTTTTTCTAATGTTCATGGTTATTTTTATTCTATCGGAATATATTTTTTCCTCCATGATACCAAGCATTCTAATCCTGAGAAAAGTCCAGGCATATTTCTAACTGCCCAGGAATACTCCTGGAAAGTTAGGAATTAAAATGTAATAATCCTGGAATATTCTTATTGCGAGGGACTCATTTTAAACACATACAGAAAATGAGAACAAAGTACTTTAAAAACACGTACATATTCGTATCATAGAACTATTAACTTTTGTTCTGGGAAATACATTTTAAGAGGAAAACAAAACCCAGTTTTCAAATGTTGAAAAAAATTACTTCTGCAACTTTATAGTTTCTTACTCCTCCAATTTCTGAAGGTAAAATAGAAAACTATTCTTAAAACGCAACTACGAATGCGGTGCAGAATGTTTTTTGTGAATACAGTTGTGCCAGTTGCAAAGCAACTGTGCTGCTTCAAAGCCTCTGTGTATAGCTAAACTGGTAGTCATAGTAGCGTGTAAGCGAAGGGTGTGCTTTTTATATGTTATATATATATATATGATGCGGAAAATGAGAAGAAACCATCTGAAGGCAAGTAACATTTTACAGGAGAGACGAAAAATATAATCAGGGCTTTTACGTTTTATTTTGTTTTTTTAAAAAAAGAAAATTCCAAAAAATATTTAAGTATAGTTTTCATTTCTTAAATATGAAGGATTTGTAAATAGGATGCAGTTTTTTGTTCAGCAAAGTGTAAGAGGGAAAGGGACTTGGCTACTGCAGCCTGCAAAATAAGCGTCCAATTTAACATGGATTTCACACATTTCTAAGAATATCATGGTTTGATGTGGATTCTTTGAGAAAATGACTTAATAGCCTCTTGAACACAATACGTGGCATCTTAAAGGTAAATAACTGAAGGCTCCACGACGTATTTTTTCTTCGAAATAAAGGATGTTTTAATAGCGCATATAACAACTTCCTTATGAAACTTTCCATTACAATAATCCTTATTTCTAAACAGAAAATAGCTCACAAGGTCTTCACTTAAGTCCTTCATAATTCTACGAAATATATTGAATGGGCTATTGGGTATTTTTCTCGAAGGAACCACATGAAACTACGATATACGTAGAAATGTGTGAAAATCCATGTTAAATTGGACGACGCCGTAGCCAAGTCCCTCTTCGTCTTAATCTCGTTTTTCTCAGAACCCCTCTTTTCCGTAAATTACAATCAAATTTGCATAACTCAGTCAAATTTTAAGATATTTTTATAACTTTGGCGGCAAATTGGTAGGAATTATATTGTCAATATAAAACAATAACTCTAATTTGACAAATTCCGACAAATAGTTCTTTTTCATTTTCCGCATATCTCTCTCTCTCTCTCTCTCTCTCACACACACACACACACACACAGACATACATACAATGCAAATTTAAATATATATATAATTCACAGTCATATTCAATCCACTACTGGATGAGGCCTCTCACGGAGGGAGGAGGTGGTCTACTGCAGGGCGGCACAGTTTGAACTTCGGATATCCTCGGAAGCGTTCGACAGAACCTGACGATGACGTCACTCGCAGGATAAGCACTAAGGTAGCACGATATACAGCGTAATGAAACCTGTACTTCACATAATCTCTTTTTGTTATTAATGAACAATTCACTCATATATTTTTTCTCGAGGCTATAATTTCAGGCTCTAAATATATAGGGGTCTATGTATATAATTTTTATCATACTATCGGGTTACAAATGTGTGCTGATTAGACAATAGAGTCTACGGCGTTATTCTCGTACCAAGTCGGAAAATATTTAACTTAGAGCTTTGGGGGGAAAAAAAAGAGAAAAAAAGATAGCATAACTGCATATGCGCAATTGAATTATGATACTGGGAACCAGTGACGTCCAAGAAATATTTCTGTGAGGTATCAACTTCAGAATTTGTAATGGAAAGTAGAGTAGTTTTTCATTTAATTGGATTGGAATATATACAAAAAACAACTTTTTTGAGGAAATATTCTGTTTTATATTTCCTGCGGTTTTACAGCTCATTTTGATGGCACCAATCTTATGTCAGCAGCTTTGTCCGCCACCAATAACTCAAGAACAATTTCAACGCTAACTGATTCCCTGGTGGAAGTCAATGTTGTTGTAATATCTAAAACTCTTAATGTGGAGAAATTTAAAAAAGGCACACACAGACGAGAAAAAATATTATGTGGGATCATTATGAATACAATTTTTGTTATACCTATTCAATGGCTTTTAATGTCAATAATAAGAATATCATTAAAATGTTTCACCATGCTCATTTTGTTGAAATATTCCATATCATGTAGCTCAAGTGTTTAAGTTGTGACAGTTCATCATGAATTCTAGTAATGTGACCATTTTCTTGCTTTATTGGTATTTCTAATACTTTCTTTTATTTTCAAATTTAAATACCTAATTCGAATGAAAGTTCATGTTTTGGCCTAACGTACAACTTTTTAATTTACTAAAGGAAGCTTTGCACATAGCAAAGTAATATTATTTCTCATCACTCCGCATTTTCTACTAAAATTTTCTGCAGGATGGTACGAACGAAATGCACTTTCTATATCTTTTACAGTTTGAAGGAAATTCTGGCTTAGTGGCTTGGTTTTTAAAGTCCAGTTCGCGACATTATATCTATCCAACTTTTACAGGACAGGAGGAAGTTTATCAGAACGAAATGTAAGTTTGAATCCATATGACGGCATTTGTGTGCTAAATAAACCACTAGATAACAAAGTATTTGAATTTGATTTGAATTTTATTTTAGGGTCTTTAGGCAACTTTGGCTCATGCCGTATAGATGAAGATGAGAGAATTGGTGGAATGAAGAAAGTGTGAGGAAACGGGAGAAAACTCACACACACGGTGTTTCTCCTCCACAAAGCCTAAATTGCATGATGTGGGATCGAACGGATGACTCCAAGCACCAGAGGTGAACGCTCTACCACTTAGCCACCGCATGACGAAGTCCTTGTTCTGAGCAGTCACCATGGAAAGTGGCAAGTAACAAAATCCTTTGGAAAAATAATATATATATATATATATATATATTTACACGAAGCAACTGCACTTTTGCAAGGTGTCCTTGTAAAATATTGTTTTACGTCCGTTTGACAATTGAGTACCTACTACGTACGTAGACTGAAACTTACGTACACTTTAATAGGTCGCTGAAACCACACTAAAAGCAAAAAACACACACACTTATTTAAAGAATAGCAAAACCTGCAATTACATCCCAAATTCACGTGTTGTTAAGCTTTCAACCCTCTCAATGCACTGACATCGTTTACTTCTTTCCTGCGAGTGACGTCAGTGATTGGTTCCGCCTACGACCCTTATTTTTCAGCTTCGGGCGGGAAGACTGCGCTACTTTCTCAGTATATTATACAAGTACTTTGGTCTACTGCTCCCACGCTGACCAGACGAGTTGGGAGAGGAGAGTCAAAGCTCTCAACTGTGATCGCCACTGTCTTTTATTCACAGCAGCTCCCCAATTGTCCTCACGATGCTGGGTCAACACC
>JAGDQP010010187.1:0-20881 GCA_022664845.1 Lepisma saccharinum
GAGACCTCAATTGTGACCAACTTGATCCACGTAAGTCAGAAACTATTTATTTACAAAATATTTTAGATAACTTTAACCTCATGTAGATAATAGACAAACCTACAAGAATCACTGAGACAGGAGAATCATTGCTCGATTTGTTTATTACAGATAACATGAACACAATTTTTACACATGGGGTTGGTGTGCCTGTCAGCACACCTGACCATTCTATAATTTACGCGAAACTAAATATAGCCTGTCCAAGTAAAAGGTTACCTGAAACTATATATTACAGGAATTTTGCATCGGTAGAGGAACACCAATTCAACACATCTGCACAATCTATTGATTGGAATATCATACCAACATTCAAAGAATTAGAAGGCAAAGTTAATTTTCTGCAGAACTCCTTAAGGGATCTTATGGATATACATGCGCCTATTAAAACTGTAAAAATTAATCAACACAAACTTCCATGTTTTCAAGTAATACTAAATTGCTAATGAAACTGCGTGATGGCGCATTCCGTAAATTCAAACGAACCAGACTGCAAGCTCATTGGGAAGAATATAAAGGATTACGCAATTTCACTACGTCAGTTATTCGACAAGAAAAAAGGGCTTATGTTTCATACCGCATTAACATTGGAAAAAATAATAGAGATAAATGGAAAACTCTGCGTGAACTTGGAATAGGAAATAACTCCCCTCAATCTATCCCGAAGGAGTTTAACGACCCGAATGTTATGAACAATCATTTCGTGTTAGCAACTAATGCCCTTGTACCTAAAACTGATCTTCGTCCACAGATCGCATGGTATTCTAATAATCTATCTCAGAAAGTTAAAGACGAATTTTCCCTACTCCCCGTAAATGAGAATGACGTGCAGAAGGCTGTATACAGCATTAACTCAAATGCGGCAGGGTTGGACGAAATAACAACTAAAATGCTGAAATTCTCATTACCATTCATACTGTCACCACTGACACATATTATAAATTACTCTTTTAGTACCGGCTGTTTCCCTAATGTATGGAAACAAACTAAGGTGCTACCACTGCCAAAAAAACCTACTGTCACATCACTTAATGAGCTACGACCAATATCTGTAGTGCCAATCTAGTCAAAAGTAACTGAAAAAATTGTTTCGAAACAACTGAATACTTTTATTGGTAATGAAGATATTTTACCTTCAGTTCAGTCGGGATTTCGAGGTTCTCATAGTACGACAACCGCTCTTTTAGAAGTTACCGATGAAATATGACATGCGTTGAATGATTCCTTTGTAGTAGTTTTGGTTCTTTTAGACCTATCAAAAGCCTTTGAGTTAGTTGAACATGATCTTCTTGCCAAAATGAAGCACTATAATTTCTCTACTATAAGTATTGATGGGTTCAAATCATATTTACAAGGTAGAGAACAACGTGTTTTTCTGAAGTCTCCTGACATAAAAATTTCTGAGGCTTTGTCTCTGAAAAGAGGTGTTCCTCAAGGATCAATATTAGGCCCAACTTTATTTTCCTTGTATGTTTCAGATTTAGTTTCAGTTGTTAAAAACGCTCAAATTCACTGTTACGCCGATGATACGCAGTTATTTATTAAATCCTCACCAGGAAATATGAAGCGAACAATAAATCTTCTTAATGAAGATCTGCAAAATATACACAATTGGTGTAGCGAAAACGGGTTAGTCATTAATCCATCAAAATGTACCTATACAGTTATAGGGACAGCTACCCAACTTCAGAAACTGAAGACATCGGAACTAAACCTAAAGTTGAGTAACTATACCATCAGATATTCACCTAGTATTGAAAACCTTGGATTATTAATGGATATAAATCTTAACTGGAATTCTCATGTAGCCAACGTATGCTCACGTGCACTAAATAACCTAAGATGCCTATATAGATCACGTGACTTGCTCACGGCAAAAACAAAATTGTATCTAACACAGACACTAATTATGCCCTTGTTTGATTACGGTGATGCCGTATATGGTCCTTCCCTTCAAATCAACAAAGTCAAATCCATTCAGAAAGTCCAGAATTCCTGCATCCGGTTTGCTTTCAACCTTCGTAAGTTCGAACATATTCTCCCTGTATTAAAGGAGAACAATATTTTGACAATGTATCGAAGAAGGTTCTTTCGTTTCTGTTGCACAATTCACAACATCATTCACAAGAAAACACCCGCTTATCTCCATGGAAAACTTATCTCTAGGTCTAGTATCCATAAGTACGTTACACGTAATAGGTCAACATATGATGTTCCAAGATACAAACTCACACAAACAACTCGATCATTTTCTGTATCAGCTGCGAAAGCCTGGAATTCCTTGCCAAATGCTATTACATGTGCAAAAACGCTAAATGAATTTAAAACTCTTCTAAGTGTATATTTGCTTAATCAGCAAAGACTATGCTCTTCTACCAGTGATATTTAACTTTCATATGTTTTTATAGTGTTTTAAGGCTCTTTTCATGTACGTTTTTAATTCGGTCTTTTATTATTATTATTATTATTATTATTATTATTATTATTATTATTATTTATTTGTGTTGTTTGTTTTTTTTCTCAATTATTTTTGTGTATTTTAATTTGTATGATTTGACAAGGGTTAGGTGGAAGAACAGCTATTAGCTGAACCTCGCCTGCTGAAATAAAGGAAATTAAATTAAATTATCCTTGATTTTGTTGGTACATTTACTGCGTATTTTGATTTTGAACCCCCCCCCCTTTTTTTTTCGGCTAATCAGAACTTTTCGGAATCGGAACAGGACTCAGCTCCAATTAGCTCGGATCTCCAGGGTTCTACGGTACTCTTCTTTGTGTTGAACACAACTACACGTCGTTCTGCCATTCTGTCAGTGTAGCCAGTTGTTTCATAAGCAAGAGGAACTTCATCCGCTATTTAGAATCGATTACCTCGTGTCAGTCTGTCTTACACCAAAATAAAAGGTCGCAGGTCACATTGCAGTACGGCGAGTGACAGAATTTTGGTGCAATGTCCAGAAAATCATGAGTTGTGTGTGGTTGCATTAAAATGTTTCGCAAAGCGATTATGATAGGCTTTCCTGGCATATATTAGTGTGAACTACTGAGAAGTCAGTTATTTGATCGTCCAATTTAACAATTGCTTGCCATATAACCGTTTTTGGAGAAGAAAATTGCCACATTTTCTCGGCTGACTTCACTTATTGGCGTTGTTTCTGGTGCGAATATACAAGTTCAGTTATCGTCTCCCTTCACGATGAATAAGACGATCGTACCTCAACGTTGTGGAATCTTTAGCATTTCAGAACATCATCTACACGCTTTGGCTTTCTCATCTCCGTCAAGGTACTTTGTATTCATTTTGAAGAAACTTCCCTTACTCGTATTATCCTGTGCAAAAGAGCTAAAACTGCAAACTGTCCAACCTGCAGAAGTTATGTTCTTTTCCGCCATCTCAGTCAGTGACTAGTCATCTGCTTATCTGTGAGAATATTTTTTCTCATTTTAAATTTCATAAATAAATGGAAATCGGCTGCGATGGAAGGAGAGAGATCGCCAAGAGCATTTTTCAGTCTTTCAAGCGACTCACTCTCCGTGAAACATGTAAAATATTGAAGGAACATTTACGCAAAAGTGTTCACTGTTCAGTTTCTATCTCCATTGTGTCTCCAACTGAATCGAATAACATCACGTTTGGCTCCGCTCTTCTTTGAAGAGATAATAAAGCTTGGAAATACAATGTATTTCAGCTGAATACACCATACGAATGTATCCAGAACTTTCCTTAGCACTGTTCCTTCATCTAGTAATATTGAAAAACAATATTGGTAATGTATAACACAACCGTAAGCACCGCATCAATCCTATGGAATATGCTTCGGGAGATCACTCATGAATAGGTTTTTAACAAATTGGTAAGGCACGAGCTTCATCATTCTAAGACCAACTATTCGATTCCACAGCACGGGCAGTTTTGTTATTTTCTTCAATATTCTGCTGCATTGTCTAATCTATTTTGGTGGCCTCCCCCATCTCCTAATGCTTGGTTTCCTGTTAATTCGGACCAGAGTGACATCAATAAGGGGACCTCTCACAGAAGATTCTTTAAGATAAATACTCCTTCCACTGACAGTTTCATGAGGAATAAGAGAGCTGTGTTATGTTTGCTTAAACTGTACCCTGTTTATGTTTGTTTGTGTTTTATATGTATTTCACAAACGGAGGGACGTATTTTCCATACCCACTGTAGCTGGGACAGTTTCCACCCTGCTTCAGACACTTGCTTTTCTGAATACCAATTAAACCTTTCAGCAACAGGAGGTGCCAATACTGAAAACTTTCATGCTTTCAAAGTAAGCTTATAGAAGAATCAGGAACGTATTTAGAGGGGTCCGGGGGCACGGACCCCCCCCCCCAGAACTCAGGGTTTTATGGAAAACTTCAGGCGTAATTATACATATTTAAATGTACATTTCATGGCCAGGCACACTTTGGAACCCTCCCAAAACAAAATTCTGGATACGTGCCTGAGAAGAATTATTGTTAGGAATTAATAAATCTAATCAGAGATGCAGTATCTTGACGTAGTGTTCCTTTCAGGAAAAGTGTGCTTTTTTGGAGGGGAGGCCAAAGTTACCCAAAGGCCATAAATCAATTCAGTTCAAAAGAATTAATATCTACTCGAGAAAATAATGCGTTGACAGACAAATGAAAAAAAGAACCATTGTGAACTGGACACACTGTTATTCGGAAATCTAATTCGCTAATATTACAAACTCATTGTTTAAAATATTATCCACGGTTGATAACAGAACGTTCTGCTTATTTATTATAAGAATTCGTAGCAAGGATATAATGTAAGAACAAATAATAAACCCCTGAATGCCAATTCTCTTCTCAATTAACAACATCGTCTCTATTCAGTGTTGAAGGATTGAACACTGCGAAAGCTTCGGCTGCATAGCTTAAATATCACGTACGTTATGACTTATTTTATAGCTTAGCAAAATCACAATATATATATTAATGTAGCACAACCATAACGTACGTGATGTATGTTATGTAGCGACAGGAAGGCAAAGAAGAAGAAAAAACACTTGTTACGTGGATGCAATAAATGCATTTCAATGATTAGTGAATGTAGCCGCCTCCATCGCTTCTAATGAATAAATGATTTTTACACTAGCCAAAGTTGAGTCGTCGCATTAGTGGAAAGGATGAGGGCCCATAAGACCGAGAAGAAGCTGATAATGTGATGCTAATATATATTTTTAATATGTCAAAATTGATTCAACGTCTAAATCTAGTTGAAATAGACCCCGAACATTCTGAAACAACAGAAATATATTACTTACAAATAAAAAGACCAAACAGTGGTCGACAAAGAAAGAATATCAAACTTGTCTAAAAATAACGGTTTGCAGAATGGATAATTTGCTTTATAAAGTGGATAAACGTCACCCATTTAGCGCGAGCAAATAGTTAACTATCTTGCAGCAAAAATGAGGACAGGAAAATACATTGTAGTAAGGGTGTGCGACCTCGCAGGAGTTGATTATTTATTTTCTGTGCAACTGGACAATTTCTCTGAAATTTTGAGTTTATTTTTTTAAGTTAGTTGTCATTCCATCTTGTACACCTGACAGAATGGCTTTAATATTTGGACTGTGAGTTTCTCATAGAATCTAATTTCTTGCATGGTAGACTCTGTTCTGCATATTGACGACACGTTACGCAGCGTTCTATGCGCTGTTTTTAATTTTATTTTTCCTCCTCTTGAACTCAACTACGTAGTGTTAAGTTCATTTTAAATATCTTCAGTTGTTACATAGTGTAACCTTGGAAAGTACACTTGTGCAAACATCGTTTTTCACAGTTTGACAGGTTGCCTCATCTTTTCGTAGCCAAATCTGCTCTAGTACAAAATGTTGAAAGTTTTCTAATGCCAGTCAGTTGTTTATTGCTTTTACCCAAGGCTCTCATGGCGGATGAACTTTAGTGTTGATGTTTGTTCGTTTTCGTTCTTTAATATAAATAATTATGTTTATCATTCCAGAGCTATATGCCGGCCGGGTAGCCGTGCGGTCTAAGGCGTTAGGCCAACCACTCGAAGGTCCCGGGTTCGAGTCCCGGCATGGGAGTTTGTGGATTTTAATTAGGTTGTAAGTAATCCAATCTTGACGGAAGTTAAAAGTTAATAGACTGGCCCATATCCTAGATGTTTTGACGATTATCTGGAAAATATGTATGAATAATAAATCTAACTCCTGTGATTCTTTCAATAATGTCGCGAACTTTGGATCAGGGCGGAGATTTGAACCCTCCCTCTGCTGGTCATTTTGGCTGAGGTTTTCTAGAGTTTTCCTGTTCCAATAAGCGAAGGTTTGGTCCTTATCTTCCCCATCCCTGCCACTGTAATGGTAATTCCCGAGACGTGACAGGCTTAGCCCAGAAGTCGCCAGTTCAGCTCATAGTAGATTTAAATAAATATGGGAATCATTTGAAACAAACAGGGTGACCAGGACATAGGTGACTTTTTTTTTTCGGGGATATGAGACTATTTTCATATGCTATTACTATTGTTAAAAGATTTGAGCGTCAAATTTTTCGTGTTCAACCTTCTTCAGTGAATCTTTAAAATGCTAGATAGGAATGCTGTTATGATACAATAAAATTTCATTTTTCTTTTAGTTTTCTCATTTATTATTCAAACGTGGGTGGTGGTTTCACGTTTCGATGTTCAATCCTGGATACTCAGAAGGATGAGGTGTTACTGTTATTTGCATTTGAAGTTGTACTTTACCAATCTTCGGAACTTGTTCCTCACAGATTTGTTGAATTCATGAAATGTGAAACCCTAAACACGACAGAATGTGAAATTACGAAATAAAAGCTGGGGGCGAGAATCGAACTGTGTATAAATTTTACTTGTATTCAACCTCTTAACTTAAAATTGCAGTCTCTACGAAGGCATGGACTGAAACGTTATAGTCTACACCACAAGTACGGACTACAATCGGAACCTATTCCAAGGCACTTTCTCGAATAGCCTTGATGTTGATATGCGTAAACAGAAGCATTCCTTAATGGAAAGGAATTAAATAATTCCTGTCGTTATTCTGGTCATTTGGATAATGTTTTATTTTTCTTCTGTTTGTCTCTCGTTTGTCAGCGCATTTTTCACATCTATTGTATTAAAATTTTCTTTTGTATGGAATTCCAAGGTCACAGCGCAGACTTTTCATTATCTGTTTGGAAGTGGTTGGTTAGCGAATATATATAAAAGAGAGACGTCAGCACAAGATCTCCATTTTAACTAACTACTACATCTTTCTCTTGGTTTTTGCTTCCGTCGCTCGGAATTTCCGGTTCACTTTATTACAATATGATTGGAATTCCCATACGTGCAAACAAACCAAAGTATTCGCTACCAGTTATGGTTTTATTATTTTAAAAAGAACAAAAAAAAAAATCTTTGTGTTAATTATAGATGTACGAATAAGATTTTTTTGTAGGGTGTTGGCGCTTTACTATGTCTCAAATCTTTGCAATTGATCTTTTATTCTGGGAGATGTTTGTAGGAGTGCTGATTTTTTTCTTTACAATATATCTTCATATGCCTCTTTCAGATTGGTCATTTTATAGAGACAAACCTGATCGTTCTTTGTTAAACAGTTTTGCATGCATAGTATTAAGTCTGATCAAACTAAGTTGGACAAGTTCTACTATCAGATGTAAGCAGATATTACGTCTCAAATAACTACGATCGCATTGACAACAAAGATAATGGTTTAAGACGAAGCAATATATATTTTTATTATAAATC
This sequence comes from Lepisma saccharinum, assembly GCA_022664845.1. Lineage (NCBI taxonomy): Eukaryota > Metazoa > Arthropoda > Insecta > Zygentoma > Lepismatidae > Lepisma > Lepisma saccharinum. Next base: position 7,805 of record JAGDQP010010187.1, read on the forward strand.
TCATTTCATAATGCATTTATCTTGAAACACTGGAGCACATACTACATACAGTACCTCCATAGTTTACAACGGGAAGGGCGTAAGCCATAGTGTTATTACCGCCCATACAATTCATTTTTTATCTTTATCTTTAGTTTACAACTAGGGTTGTCGATACTTCCGATACCACCGATACTTGCAAAGAGTCAACTAGTGAATTCGATACTTTATTTTTTAGACTAAAAATCTTTCTCTGAATATAATTCCATGGCAGAACGTTAGTTCTATTGGTCTGTGTAAGTGTATACAGAGTACACATACAGATACGCACATGCAGTCATAAAATAAATAAGCAGACGCACCATTTGTACTATCGGTCAAATGTGCATGAAAAAAGAGGGGAGAGACCGGACCCATGGCGGATACAGTGTTGACTTTGTGAGGTTTGAAACTACAAAACAACCGCGAAACCCTTAGTGACCTTTAAAAACACCATATACTTGATTTCTTAATATTTTAGGTGTGTCAGTGGAAAAAAGAGAGAGAGCAATTTGCCTGGGTGTGCCTGTAACTTATATACCGACTGGCTCTAATTAGCAGAATCCTCAAAAGAGAGAAGTGACAGAAAAAGCGTGACAAAAGCCGACTTTATTGCGATGCAGTGGGAATGCAAGTGTTCCTTAACAATAACCTATAACATCCAACCATTGAAAAGTATTTTTAGGTAGTATTGTTTGTTTTCTTATATTCTGATATCCCGTATTAAGTGAAAGAAGTATTAACCTCTCCAGTTTCAAATTTTAAAAAGACGACTTCCACTATTCTGTTAAACAGAGTGGTAAGGAATTGCATATTTTAAGATCAAATTATACAAAATTATTGTAAATATTTAATATACAACAAGATGATACAGTAGCACAGTTAAACGATAGAAATCGTCATACTTACATATGTAAAATTTGCATCGTAGAAGAATATTGGAGAAAGTACCAAGTACCGAAGGTCAGAAATAAGTACCGGTATCGAGTATTGAAGAATTCTGGTATCGACCCATCTCTATATTACTTTTAATTATATATGAAACGTACACCGTACAGGGGAAGAAGGAGAAACGTGCATTTTTTGTAAAACGCACTTTAAGGCTGAATCCAAGTAGACCCCCGCCTTTTTCGTTTTTTGTCGATTATTCAAATTTGAGTGCGGTTAAACAGAAAATAACTTTCACAAACTATAGTTTGTTTCATACGTCATTAATGAATACCTTTATCTTTAAAGAAATCTTAAAAGAAACTTCAAATCTATGTCAATAGACTTTTGGGACAGTTCCATGTCCCAGTCCCAAAAGTGTGTTGACATAGTTTTGAATTTTCTGTTAACTTTTATTTCAAATTAATGGTATTCACTATTCAAGGATGTAACAAACTACAGTTTGTGGAAGTTATTTTCTGTTTAACGGCACTCAAATCTGAATTATTGACGAAAAACGAAAAAGGCGGGAAAACCTACTTGGATTTAGCCTTAAAGCTCAACTTTCCCGTTTTCTCCCATGTATTTAATATTCTTAAAACCACTACAACTTGGAAATTATTTGAGCTTTTATATTGAAACTTTGTGAGCGGTTAGCTTTCATTGAGTAGTTAGTAATTGTTACGGGCGCAAACTCATTTTTTTAAAGTGCACCTTCCCCCTTATTTCCCTGTACGCTTCATAAGTATCTTTTGTAGAACAGTGTTGAAGAAAATATCGTTCCGAAGGTCAGAAATAAGTACCATTATCGAGTATCAAGAAATTCTGGTATCGGCTCATCTCTAATGTATATATTACTTTTAATTACATATCATTTGCATTCTAATGTTGAAGACAGTATCGAATATCGAGAATCCAAGGTCAGAAATAAGTATCGGTATCGGGTATCCAGTGTCGAGAAACTCTAGTGTGGATCCATCTACATTACAACCATTCTAAATATCACACTATTGCTTATTTCATTTCAGTATCTACGATGCATAACAACTGACTACATAGAACCATCAATAATACCAATACAAAGTATCTTGATCTAAATCCTGAATCAGCTGTCAATTAACTATCTCACACGTCACACTGAGAAATCTAAGGTTCAAATCATGCTGCAGGCAACCTGTCGGCAGTTATTTCTTTCGTCCCACCGAGCGGAAACTGAATATTGCGTATCGAAATCCTGTGGTTAATCCTAGTAAGATTCCGGAAGAGAACGAAAGTAATTGAAGTATTATATACTTTTTATCAACACAGAAATCCCTTCACTGTGAATTTTTTTCACCAGATATAATTAAATTTTCAGGGATAGTGGGAGTAAAAGAAAGAAAAAGGAAGGAAGGCTGAAGCAGGACCTGGAACAGTGGTCGTTCAGTTAGAAGTTCAGCATCTTACCGACTGGGCCAAGCTGCCAGTCATAAGTAAACACCAAAAGAACACAGTAAAGAGGATCAGAAATGCGTATTCTGAACTCCGAAGACAAACTAATACTCCCACTGCTTACGTAACGCCTCACTTACTTTTCGATTTGCCAGTTAGGGATCATTGATTGAGAATATTTCCCATTTGTGGGAAAATTAACGATCAAGATGAAGGCAGCACTGATGGTCAAGTTGTTACCATCGCTGACTGCGGGTTGTAGGATCGATTCCCGTCTCTGTCAAGGATTTTTTTTAAACGAGAGGTTTCGAACGATGCCCACGCAGCATCGTGATGCAACTGGGGAGCTGCTGTGAATAAAAGATAGTGGCCATCACAGTTGAGAACTTCGGTTCTTCTCTCAAACACATCTGGTCAGCGTGGGAGCAGTAGACCAACTCCTCCCTTCGGGAGAGGTCTAATCCAGTAGTGGATTATATATGGCTGTGAATTATGTATGAAGGCAGCAAATACTTGACCAGCATTTGATAAGAAACAGTTTTGTGTTTCTGCATATGTGCACAAATCACATTGGAACTGTAAACTAAGAACTTCCAATAAACTTAGAAAGATATTTCTCTGCTTTTCCAGGATTACAGCCGATAACTGCAGATACTGGCGTTTTTCTGAAAGATTACAGGATATATCAACTTTCCCAAAATTTTAAACATTGTTGCTCTACAGACTGTCCTGTATGTATAATCGGAAATAGAATATTAGTTATAAATATGACAGAAACTACTACAAAACTCTTAACTTTTATTACAATTTATTTACTAGGATATATATTTAGTGTACTGGTATTAGATAATTGTTCACTTAGGCTGCCTTTCCTTTTTTTACGACTTTGGAATTTCTACCTAAACTATGTTATTGACGTTGGAGTTCTCAGATATGTTGTTGAAACGATTGAATCGTACCACTTACATAAGCGCAAAGAATAAACTCAATTCTATGCAATCTATCCAAAGTCTGGTCCTGTTTTTGGTTGCGTGAGAGACTCGGGAATGAAAGACGTCATTCCTACTCGAAATGGTCATCCATCCGTTCAGAGAATTTACGTCAGAGCTGTGGTCCATTTGCAATTGCTATGTTGTTCTTTCCCCTCGAATGCGCAAGAAGAAAGACAGAGGTAGTTCAAGTTGTCATCTTTCGTAGACGGAGCAGAAAACACAGCAGTGTCATTTTTGACCTTCGCTGCTTTTGTCATTGAAATTTTTAGGTAGATGCTAAGCACATTTTTAGAATGGTGAGAGTAGACTGAAATGCTGGTCGCCTAAATTATGGGATGATTTAATAAGAAGTAATTAGTAATGAATAATTAGTAATTGTTTGAAGAACTATTAGAGCAGTTACTCGAATAAAGGATTCTCTCGTGTTACACACTCATTAAAGTTCTCCAAACTCCTTTCCTTACTTTTAATCTGCCTTCGAATACTTGAAAGTTTGCTCTGTATCTCCAAATAATATGTAGCCTTTCAGTTTTCACAGCACGCATTAAGTTTTATATTATTTTCTGTATATAAGCAGAGAATGTCTCATTTTTTTTACTATTTAATGTACTTCCAGATACAGTCAAATTTTGGCCATTTAACACCGAATATATTTATTAATAATAAGAGGAAGGATTTTAGAAGGAATCGGCCCTGGTTTTAGTCAAAGTACCATCACAATTTACCTCGTGTGACCGAAGAAATTTAGGGAAAACGTCAGTCTGGCTGGCCGGTAACAGGAATTGAACACGTGTCCTCCCGGTTACGAGGCGAGCACTCTACTTCGTCGATAAAACTCTCAACCACTTATAAATAGTAAAATTCATCAGATTTGTTGTTTACGGGGAATCCTATTTCTTGTGACCGTATCATTACGTTTGTTTGTTTCACCTCATGAGGTCTGACCTCACCCTCACGTACTCTCACAGTGAGGGTGAGGAACTTGAGTGAAAATGAACATCTATACTTGCTATCCCGACTTTTCGTTTTCCTTACTTACAGACCTCAAATTTGAAAAATGATAGGGAAGGGATTTGTAAATACATGGCGAGGGTTAACCATTGATACCTCGTTTCTACAATTATTGTCACCTAAAGTAGTTGTTGTTTTTTGATTGAAAGGAGAAAAAGTGGCGGAATTTCCAATTGAAACTTTTTAACAAATAAACCTAGAAGAAAATTGGACGTTTATTTTTCATGAAATTTCAACCCGAAAGTTCGCTAATTTTTCTTCTTTTCATAAAAAGACAACAACTTTAGGTAGAAAAATTGTAGAAACTAGTTATCTGGTATCAATGGTTAACCCTCGATGAACACTTTGTTGGTAGAACCATAGACCTCATAATAGATAGACTTAGCCCTTTCCCCATTTCTGGCTGTGCTAAAACTAATGGGTTTTTGTTCAGAGCACGTGATTTTGAATCCATCCGCTAGGTAGCTCTGCCATAGACCTCATAGTAGAATATTACGTACATGGCAGAGCTACCTAGCGGATGGATTCAAAATCACGTGCTCTGAACAAAAATCCATCAGTTTTAGAGCAGCCAGAAATGTGGAGGCGTGATAAGTCGATCTATTATGAGGTCTACGGTAGAACCCTTCTTTTCTTTGGTTATGTTCTAGGATTCCATGGGTTACGGATTTGTGCAATTTAGTTTTCGGTTTCTTCTGTTCTTAATTGTTGTAAAATAGACAAGTCAGTGTTAGTTTTATGTATTTATTTTTAAAGAAGCAATGAACTAATTTCTGATGATTCATGTATTCTTTTCTTTTGTTGCAGGTAAAGCTGAACCATTCATGTACACACATTTATAGGTAATATTTTGCAGTTGGTGAGTTTTTCTCAAGTAAATAGTATTCCATTAAATACCTAAATTAAAACCTGTATTGACAGGGGTGGATTTCGTTTTTTTTTTTTCTATTGGCTCACAGCTTACAGGGGTTCATTTTTAAGTCAGTATAAAGGGGTCACAATAGAATTTTGCTTTGTTCGGCCAGACGTCTGCAAAGTTTTGGCTTGGTTTGGCCAGGGCCGAAATCCACCTCTGTGTATTGACAAGTGTATTGATTATGTTGTTGCGACGAGTATATTTCTAGTAATTGTTTGTGCCATTTTATCTGGTAGTTGTGCTTTGAACTAAACAGGCTATTGAAATGCTGTATTCGGTTGGATTTAGATTTATTGCTGAATAAATTGTTGTTTCACGTGATTACTTTTGCGATTTTGCAGTCACTGAAATTTTGTCACTAATTTTTATATTGAACAGTCTTTGTGGAACAATAAACCCTGTCAGCACCATTGAATATTTGATACCCAGTAGTGGTAGTAAATATCGTGTGGGTCGTAGAGTAGTACAAACGGTGGATAATACACGAGTGAGACGTTCAAATGCGTTGTCTCAAACTCTTTATCTCCGAGCGCATATGTATAGAGGCATTTTTTATTTTTTTTTTGTACATATGAATCTTCATATGAAGTTTGACCTCCTCTTTAGTAAGGGGACGTTCAAGTATTACGTAAGCACATTTCTAGTCATTTTAGACGTGCTCGCCCCTGTAAACAAAAACGAGCAAATGCCCGACCCCCTCTCCGTATGCTTACATAAAACTTGTGAAATTTCTTATCGTTAGTTCGTAGCTCAGAAGACTGTTTAAATCTGCACTAATGTGTTTTTAAGCGAATCATTACTCTGATTCTCTTTCTTCATTCTCAGATAAAATAAGCCAAGCTTCATCGCCCTTCCGCCTCGAATGCTTATTTGCTTACCTAATCCTTTAATGGCCCTAAGGGCCTAAACTATATCTTAACACAAAGGACACATTTGATAGTAAAATTGTTTCATTTGCAGATAATGGAGGATATCTAAGATTTTTTTACGTTGTTCATTAGATTTTAAATCACAACCAAGAATGTTTAGTGCGCCGTAAATAAGGGAAAACTTTGTTATAGTTAGATTACATTTATAGTTAAAATAATAGTAATAATAAATGGCTATTCAAAGTTACTTGATTTAGCCAGTAAATTATTAAATTTCAGTCCTGACGGCAGGGAAATCCACATCTCAGCCCAACTCTCTGTTCGTTCTTTTAAATAATTTATTTGCTGCGGGCTGAACGCGCAGCTGTTGTCTGTCACACATCTGAGGGGTGATTTGCCTCGATTAGCATTCATCCTGGCATTTGTGTGGAAACTGAGGAAAACTCTGAAAATTTCAAGTAAGGGTGTCCGGCAGCAGAACTCAAACCTTCGTCACTCCTCAGTACCTTTCTGTAGTCCTCAACCGTAGCCACTGGACTAGTGTGGCTGGATCAGATAACATAAAAATAATGGTAGTGGGGATTGGGGACGTTCTTCGTTAGCTGCGCGTTTCTGCGTTTTATATCTTTTTTTCTCCTTCAGAGAGCAGAGAAGAAATTTACAAATTGGGGATTTTCCTTCTAGGCTATATCTATTTTAGAGATTATATTTTGTATTTCATCTCAGACGTCTCGTGACTTCCCTCTAGTATAATTGCACTGTTGCCTCTATGGAAGTACAGAGTCTGGCCAGTTTTTAATTTACTTTACTTGATGACTGACAAGAAAATGCACTTAAAATATATTTTCTTCCTCTCGAACGTGACCTTCTTCGAGATTACTTCAGCTGCAAACAGAGCTTGTTTTGTTGCAAGGCACTTTGGTCGACCTTCTTGCGATATGCAATTGACGTCATTAGCTAATAGCTCACTTGGGAGGTTCGGTTTACTATGCAGATTCAGGATGGAGCTCTTGAAATGCATAATAAATATATTTAAGTGACAAAAAAGTTTATTAATTTATCATAATACTATTAATTATTAACCTTCTGGCCATGGCGGAAAGTCCTTCCAGGAAAGTTTAGTCTGCTCCACTTGTCTTGACGCTTGCCCTTCCTTTTTGTATTAGAATATCATTTCTCTTATTAGTGTCAAGAATTTGTCTCCCATTTCATCCGTCTTTTTTATCTTCCTCATTTCCTTTCAAACACAACTTCAGTGATCTTTCAATTTTCAGTCTCCGTGCAATCTTATTTATGCCATAACCAGTTTTTCTGTTCTTAAAGATTTGCAGGGTGTTTGTTCTGTGTTTGTTCTCTCATATACTCTCTCTTCGCTGCTTGTTTATTGCACATCTTTTGTTCTTTGAGCAAAAATGATCAGTACTTTATTCAGGGGTGATCAGGAGGTGGGAGTACTACCTATCGCAATATTATCAAGGACCATTGGTAACTTATATCTTCATTATCCTCTCCCCAAGACAGAAAAATATCCCCTCCCGCAGATCGAAACAACGCCCCTTTTAGGTTTTTCGGAAAGAAACTCCGTAGAACACTATTTGTGTACGGAATATATTTCACTTAACGCTATATGATGTACTGCGTATATGTGTTAATTGAAACTAAGGGTATGCATCCATTCCAGTCCTGCGCTTTAATTTTTATCTTACGATTTATCTTTCTTACTAGTGTCAAGAAGTTGGATTTTTCTTTATCTTTTCCTCATGACCTCCTCTAGTACACAATCTACCAAGTAGCCGTAGCTCAATTGGTAGAGAGCATTGACATCGCTTTCGGGAGGTCCTGGAATCGATACCAGTGCCGACCGACCATCTTGACACAGTGGAGGCTCATCAGGTGAAGTAAGTAAAGTTCAGCTTCACTTATTATTTTGATATTAATTGGTCCAGAAAGCCAATCAACATCATCTAAGATCGGATAGTGGTTATCAGTAAAGCTAGGATTTATAGGCACTAAAAAAGTCGAAATAGGCAGGCAAAAGAAAAACACTAAAACAAGTCAAAATAGGCATCAAAAGCTGAAATAGGCAGTTAAATAGGCTGTATGTTTTTTTCCTCAAATGTAGATACTTTTTCAAAACAATAAACATTTAGAGTGGATCGGGGGAAGTCGCCCTACTTTTATAAAAGTGACATAGCTAGTTGAAAATCGTGTAGAGAAAAAAAAAATGCTACCGTTTTGATGGTTAATCCTTTGGTAAGCTGCACACAAAGTTTCGTTTAAGAGCTCAGTATAACCAATACAATGGAAGAGGATAAAAACAACATTACGAATTGCCATCTTCCCCCAACTATGCGGGGGAAGATGCGTCATCAATCAGGGGAAGATGCCTCAGAAATCTGGTTCGCGTAACCGGCGTATTAGGAAATAAATACATGTAATACATAAAAATATATGATTCAAACACTCATTTGCAGTATACTAGAGTATGTCTCTGAACTCTCTTTTACTTTGAATAAAATAAAATTCAAACTAAGGCTGATCTGCAGAAAGAGATTACAGTGATAGAAAACATCTACTGAACAACAATACAGAATTATGTAGTTTCAAACAAGTACGCTTATATTCCTGAAGACGTAGGTCTAATATTATAAATGGAACACACAAGTGTATAAAGTATCTTAGATAACATGATGTTATTGACATTCATACTTTTAGTGCTCATGTTCATGACACACAACAAAGATGTTAGTGCATTGACATTAACTTTTGGGCAAACATTCTGCACTACATTTTCTTTGCAGTGTTCTTATTATTAAAACAAACATCACAAACATCTACTTGTTTGGTGCATGTTTCATGAAACCATACTGTGCATCCAATACATTGTAGCTACTCAACCGAAGGACCTTTAGGGTCATAATAGCATCGCCCACAAAACCCGCAGTAGTCTGCCAAAGGTACTTGAAGTCTATGTGGTGGTGTATTTTCTTTTGAACATTGACCTCAGTTGGTAGTAGCAGTAGTAGTTGCACAAGAAGAATAGCTGGTAATTTTCGTAGTTTGGGGCTGAGACGACTTCTTTGTCGTAGTTTTCTTGGATTGCTTAGGTGTTTCACTGTGAGCTGAGGACGTGAGAACTTAGCTTGGCGTTTGCTTTTTGTTTTTTGGAATTGAAGATTACTATTTGCAGATGTAGGTCTACTTGAGAGTGGAGGTGTACGTGCAGATGTTGAGGGACCCACTGGAACCTCTGAAGATGTGGTTGGTATCGATTCTTCAAGAGAACTGTCATTGGATGCGATTTGGTTTGCTCGGGTCTCTGATGTAGTGATTGAGTGATATCTCCTGTTCCGCAAACAGTTTCTGTATGATCGACATTGTCTTGAACAGTTGTCATGTCTGAAATTATGTAAGCTTCATTGTGTATAGCATCAGGATTGTATGGATACATAGCAAACCATGCTGTAGCGTTTGGAACAGCTGCATTCTTATCTCCTCCCCTGTTGGCGTCTTTCCCTGAGCAATTTGTGGCATCTTTCCCAACAGTCGGGGAAACATGCCACTACCGCCTACTGAACAAAACACACGTGGAAATCACGGGAGCTTAGCGCAGGAAGGAAAATTACCCTTCTACCTTTAACATATTTACATATGACTACTTCACATTCCGATACGATGTATGTTTCTCTGAAAACTCTGAACATCTAATTTGATTTGTGTGAAAGAGAGGAAATTTTCCTTTTTAACCCAATAAAAACACAAGTTTCTACTTCTAATCTAAAACGCTCCTTGGAGCGGATAAAGGCCTCAGCCTGTGTAGACTATTGGCCTGTTAAAATGTATATTTGTGAATTTATAATAATGAATAAAAATAAGTGAAAAAGTTATAAATGTGAATTGAGTAAAAAGTGAAAAAGTATAGAATTAATAGTGATAAAGTATTATACGTGATTCATGGGCTCGCCACCTCTATAAAGAGATGTGAGAAAATGGGGAAACGACGTATACGGTATGCATTGTGGAGTCAAAAAGAGAAAACTGCAACAGGAAATAATTTACGTGTAAGAGAATACAGTATATAGTGTATGTGTGTGTTATATGTATGTAAGTGTGTATGTCAAAATGTCTGATGTGCACTTAAAAAGTTTGTCACAATTTAACTCTTCACTGCACGTAGGCACAGCACCACACAACACAACACTAGATGTTTGCAGTAGCATGTCTAATCGTCTAATACCAAGTTTCTACTTACCAGCGCATGCAACGTCTTACTCTTGTTCCCAAGATTTCTCCACACACAATCGATGCATAGTGCTGCCACCTGCATTTACAGTCGCGAAATCAGAGCGAAAGAGGCATCTTCCCCCGTATGACATCTTCCCCCGAATCACTCTATACCGAACCGCCATAGCTCAGTGGTGGACTGTTGGTGTAGCATTCGGGTGGTCGTAGGTTCGATCCCAGCGACCGACCATTCTGACTGAGGTTTTTCCAGGTTTTTTCCTCGGTGTCACCAGGAAAATGCCGGGATGCTACCTTCAACATAGGCCCTGGCCGCACCTTCCCGAGTCTTTTCCCCTCCGTTATTCTGGCCTGAACATTAGATGCCTAAAGGCCATAAATCAAATTCAATAAACATTTTCGTAATTCTATCTATTTTTCCCAGTGTTTCTTTCATGATACATGTTCTGGGGGTATTTTAAATTTTTAGAGAGGGTGAAAGGGGAGAAAGAACGAAATCTTCTATTGGGAGTTATACTACGCTCGGTGCGTAGCAACAGGAGACCTCACAGCCTCGTCAGCAAGAAAGAAGTGAACGAGGTGGAGGGACTTGGAAATTAATGGGAGAAGTACGTGGATTATGTTGACATTAGATTGCACGTTTGCAAGAAAAGTGTCACAGCTCAAAAGAAAAAGTATAATTTTACAGGAGGAAGAGAAATAACTCGCGAGAAGCTATATACAAAATCCCTGGAACTCTTAAGCGGCCAACGATGTACTGTACAGTGTTTCTATCAGGAGAAATGTTCTCATAGGCTCCATAAAAAGTAGAAAAGAGAGTTCGAATAACAGAAGAGAATGAGATATGTATGTGGATATTATTGACATTAAATTAGTGACACGTTTTCCATATATACTAAGTATGCATGGTAAATCATGCATTCCGTCTCACATTCATGCATCCACCACATCTGTTCATTAATTGAAACGTATGCGCGAACAAACGTCTAAGTTACATTTTCAAATTAAAAAAAAAACAAAAAAAAACACGAGTACATTTTTATATATAACAGGAAAAATATGAGACATAAAATATTCATACTTTGCATCAGACTAAAGACAGATTTTGTGCAAAGTATGAATATTTTATGCCTCATATTTTTCTTGTTAAAAATATGTACTCGTGATTTTTTTGAATTTGAAAATGTCCCTTAGACGTTTGTTCGCACATAAGCTTCAATTTACCATAATCTAAAACCTAATTTTTCTGGACTTGATGGAGCCGAACCAGAGGCGTAATTACATGAATTACCCCACCCCCGCAAGAGAATACCCAAGGTCGCAGGTCGATTCGGCCAGTTGAGAGGCTAGGATGAAGGCCCCCCCTTGGAAGGGTCGGGCCTCCCGTATTGCGGAGTTTTGCGCTATAGTAGTTTCGACTCTGAACTGAACCCGTTCAGGATAAACGAAATTCCGGATAAACCAGATTTACATTTTTTCTTCATGCTTTAAACAAGGATTAAATTCTGGGTGGGCTCTTATTTTTGAGGAAGTGCTGGGGTGTTCCTATATTGAATTGAATTTTACTTATGGCCTTTAGGCATCTAAGGCTCAGACCGCGATAGAGAAGGGCAAAGTATAAGGGAATGTGTTGGCCAAGGCCTAAGTTGAAAATACCATCTCGGCATTTGCCTGACGTGACAGCTAAAACCTCAGTCAGGATGGTCGGCCGCTGGGTTTGAACTTTGAACCTACGACCTCACGAATTCTAAGCCAACGCTATACCACTGAGCCACGGTTGCTGGGTTGTCTTTCTATATATAATACTATGCACACAATACATCAGTCGACAATTATGTGGTAATACTTAGTCAGTTACGAATCAACGACTAGGATGGGATGTACTTATTAGAATCGACATTTGAATGGGAATTCGACTTTCCGCGCAAACTGAAGTACCTGTAGTTCTTTTCGGTACAATCTCTAGTCACATCTGCATAATGTTGCAGTTTCAGAAACGAAATCTTAAATAAATTTCACAAGGAATGTTTTACTTCTTGCGGAAGACGCAATTATAAATTACCTCAGTTTCTTGTTCGCTTCACTAAACAGGTTGTAATTCTGGTAGAACAAAATGAGCCCTTCTTGCCACAATTTTATTAATTTTAATTGGTGGTACTACCTCCCCGCCGGTCACCCCTCTAAAAGAAACACTGCCGATGTAACTTTTTTTTTTTGTCAAAGGAGGAGAATGGTTGTCTAACGCTTTTCAGAAATATAAATTTTGAGTTGACAATTTTCTTGCGGACGTGCGATATAAAAAACATGCATTACGTCCCAATTCATGCAGCCTCCGCATTTATTCATTTATTTATCATACTAATATCCTCTCTCTCTCTTTCTCTGTCTGTCTCTCTCTCTCTCTCTCTCTCCCTCTCTCTCTCTCTCTCTCTCACACACACACACACACACACACACACACACACACACACACACACAACTATATATTGGGTCTGGGAAAAAGTTCGTGGCGTTTTTTAGTAAATTTCAACAGGTTTTCTTATAGGATGCAAATGAATTTATTTAAACCAAATATGCTCCATTATTATCGACAATGTTTCGCCATTTTGCGGGTAGAGTCATGATGCCATCGGTGAAGAACTTTTGTGTTTTCTGGTTGAAAAACAATCAA
>JAGDQP010010187.1:24257-56643 GCA_022664845.1 Lepisma saccharinum
CGTATCCAGAGCCGGTGACCCGTGACGTATCCAGAGCCGGTGACCCGGAGTGACCTAACCAGACTCGATGACCCGGAGTGACCTAACCAGCCCCGGTGTCTTGGCCATATTTCATGATCCGGTCTCCTACGCGAATTCGTCACCGGCAGAACCGACGATCTACCGTAGTATTGATAAGGTGATACCAACAGAGCTCCTTCGTAGCCTGAAAGCAAACAGGTTCGCCTTTTCTGCGCGTGATTGTAGGTTCAAAACCTTCTGGGAGCATAACCTCGTTATCCGAGTAGGTGTTTGGATGCCACTTTAAACTGTAAGTGATTGATCAAATATGGAATTAGGTAATGGTGGAACTTCAAACAACAACCCTATATAAATATTCACTGCCTTCGTGTTGCATTTGCACCGGTTCCAACGATATTAAACAAGAACAATATTTTATTTCCAATTCGTGTTCCATTGCGAAACAAAAACAATGTCTCAGCGGGTCTGTGAAGCTAGATACAGACCCGGGTGACCTGGAAAAAAAATGTGACTCAAGTTACTCGGTAACCCGTGCCATCAGTCATCACTGCAGTGCTGGAAGATATTAAATGAACTAATTATTTCATCAGTATAAACCAATATATATATATATATATATATATATATATATATATAGGTGTAATAAATAATTTTAAAAAATGCTTTGTATTCGTCAAGTTCTTCATTCTTTGAACATTGTTGTGAATTTCTCTCATTTTTAACATTCAAAATTTTCAGTACAACCAGAACAACACATTTTCAATACATTTATATTGTATAAGAAAAAAAAAGAGGAGAGATATATGCCTAAGGTTACAAATCAAACGTGACTATCTATCTTGAAGATAAGGCACTCTTTGAACGCAGTGGTTCGGACTTCGGAGCCCACTTTAAACTGTAGGTTCCGTCCGTTATAGCCCAGCTGCTGACACAGGACGTTAATTCATTCAAAGAAAGTATTGTGTAACAGGCTCGCACCCAGGGAATGGTTAGGGGTGGGTGGGCTCAGCTCCCCCAAATTTTCTGTTACTATATATGTGACACGTCTCCTAAACAGCTGGGCCGATTTCAACCAAACTTGGCACAAGTATTACTTACTACCATAGGACCAACTACGTCGGTATTAGAAATCCGTACCGGAAGTAAAAACACTTTTTACTGCTTTTAAATGGATAAAATAAGGTTTGCATCTAAGTATATGAAACCTAATGCAAAATTAAATGAACAATTGTTATTACAGTAGGAACCGGGTTGTTCTTAGCAACCGGGTTGCTCTTAGCAATCAGGCTTTTTCCTTACCTACCGGATGCTTTCCTTACGGACCGGATGTTGTCCTCCTTAGCAACCGGGGACCCTTTGGTAATATAAGAATCTCCGTAACGAATTGGGATCATCAGTTGTTATTACCATAGAAACCAGGTGTTTTCATGACCGGTGACTCGTGACTCAACCAGACCCAGTGACCCATCCAGACCATGACCCGAGTAGACTAACTTGGCTATAGCTTGGAAACTAAGCAATAGAGACGTGGGGCAAATGACATTTTTAATGCTTAGGCACTCTAGATTATACTGGTGAAAACTGCTTGTTGATATACTTCCGGTTTTAATTTAAGCACTTCCCGTTTAGTGAAGACTGAAATATATTAGATATGTTAATAGTTTTCTCACGATGATAAAAGATTTTTAAAACGTGCATTCGTTTCAGAAAAATAAGCGTGGGAAAATTTTACAAAAAATCCCACGGTCCATAACTCAAAAACCAAAACAGAAACAGAGATGGAGTCAAAACAGTTTTAATATTCGGGCATTCTATAATTTATTGGTGGAAGCAGCATGTTGTTATCACTTTCGGTTGTAGAGATATGGCAGCTTCCGCTTTGTGCGTAAATATGTGCAGACTCAACGGGGATATGGGACCTATACCTCTCCTTGACTACGAAATTTCCACTTGATGAAAAGGCAGTTGATCTAACTTTACATTAGATAAAACGGAATATTAATCCCCCCCCCCTGCCCAAATCCTGGGTCCGCGCTAGTGGATATTTATACAACACATCTCACGATAGTGAACAATCTGCTTTGAATGTAGCTTCCGTTTGAAAGTAAATAAATGAACTTCGAATTATCGGTTGGACGATAACATACTAAGAAAGGAAAGTGCTTTAAAAAGGAAAAATAAACGTCTTTCGTCCGAAATTTTTCATAGCAGACACGAGTTCAAAATATTTTTGTCTGTGTGTACGTTTCTGTCTTCTAACCACCAAACTATGCTTCGGCAAGTCTTCCTATTATAACATTTGAGAGAAGAAAAATTTGATACTATTTTTCTTCACTATTCCACCCCACCACCCTTCACACGATGTTTGTGGGAAGAGAGAAACAGAAAACCTGGCGCTTGAGTTGCTACTACAGGACTCTTTCAGCCTGTTCGGATCACCGGGTCTGAGCGGGTCCCCGGATCTGAACAGGTCACCGGGTCTGGGAAGCCAGACCCGGGACCCGGACAAAAATCGCGACCCAAGTGACCCATGCCATCACTGCTTCATCTATTATTTGTGTCACGAGCCACCACTGCTTGACTTAGATTTTTCAGTTTTTTTTCTGTTACACCAAACAAATGCCGGAATGGTACCTTCAGAGTCCTTAACGCATCGTTTCTCCTACCCTATCCTGGCCTAAGCCATAGTAGATGCCTAAATGCCTTAAATAAGTTCAAATTCTATTATATAATGTCTGCACAACCAAAGTCCTAACTCCTAACCAGCTTCTTCTTCTCTTGTTTATTGTCTTCCGTGTCATTAGTTTCTCCTGAAATCAATTTTCCTTCCTCAATATTTAGTAGAGTCCACGTTTCGGCTTCGTGCTTCAAATAAAACGTTTAATCAATTTTTCCCTCAACTCTTTGTTCCTCGATCTACGGAAGAGCCTTGGAAAATGTCCTTTTCGCTATTGCTATAGACATTTTTCTTTCACACATTTCTCATGTCTTATAAAACTTCTCAAACTTGACTGTCTGGATCCCTATTCTGCTTTTAACTTCCAATTTTGTGGTTTGTTATGGCTCCAGTTAACATCCTTTTCGTTTTCTTTACGTTTATCTTCATTTCACATTGTTCACAGCTTCTTTGCAGCTGTGTTAACATCTTGTTAAGTGATATTCCCTGCAAGATAAACTATATAATTTATAAATCAATAAACTGTATAACTTGTAAATCAAATATATTTTTCTTCCCCCAATTGTAACTCCTCGATTTTGAACATTCTCTTTACAACCTGTTCTACGTAGACGAAAGTAGACATCTCTGTCTCACTCATTTCTCGACCTATTATTGTTCGTTCTATTAAGTTGTCGACTACTTTTATTCTTATTACCTTATTTAAATACTTCTTTCTTTCTTTCTTCCATTCCACAGCTGTTCCTTCCACTAGATTTGTCCACTTGACTCGCCTTTTCCAAATCAAATAATAGTAAAAATAGTCTTTACCTTTCTTTGTTTCTCTCTCTCTCATTGTTATACGTTGACTGCCATATGAGTTGTATTAAACTCACGCTTGTTTTTCACCCTGGGCCGCGTGAAGCGTATATAACTCCCGCATGTCTTTTTACCTTTGCAGTCGCGTGGTGCGAAATGAACTCACGCTATCATACAGAGTACTTGTTGGGTGCCCCCCCCCCAAAAAAAAAAACTGTGGTTCGGGTAAATCTTGGCTGTTTGTATTTTTATTGTTACAAGTAATTATGACTTTATTAACGGTTCCTTTTCAATTCTTCATTCATCCTACCATACAATCCTTCGCCGAGCGCGCTGCCAGGATGATGGTTTCGTAAACTTCACATCTTTATGATTTTTTTTTTCTTTTTTTCAGTGGAATCATGATAGTCGCTATGCCTTTCTGAATCATAAATTTAGTTTCAGAGTCGCAACATTTCACTTTTCCTTTCTTTCCTGTAGGTTTTTATTTTATTCAATTGGAATGGCAGCTACGCCTATTCCCTTATCCTGTTTCATCTCACTAAGAGCCTTCTCATTTTTTTCTGAGTATTTTGAATCCATCATCATCTGCTTCTATATTTAGCCTATGCATGTGGTCGTTGGGACGCTTCGTACAGACCTATGTAGTATGCCTCCCATCTTTTCCATATTTCTTTCGAATCACTTATGAGATCACCATTCTTGTTCTTCAGCGACCAGGGAGATTTGCTTCCTCCCTTCCTAATTCCATCATTTTGGTTTCCTTGTATATCAGATCGTACATTCCTGTTCTTTCTAAGTATTCTAGTCCATTGAATTTCTGTTTCATCCGTGTTTCTCTTGCTCTATCGTTTTCTCCTCATGTTTCATGCTTTTAAAACAAAGTCTCCCCTCCCATTTGAAGTAATATATACTAGTCTGTTCCCCAACGTTTCGTGATAATGCGATACGTTTTTGAATTTTGAAAATGTTTTCACTCCAGCGTTTTTAAGTCTTCGTGTTAGCAGTGTTTTAGTCTCATTGTTCCTATTCGGTTACGTAAAGAAAAACGCTATCGTCAGCAAAACTCATTTTAAAAGGAGCAAAAGTGTATGTCGTCACGAAGAGAATGGGAATAGATTATGTGAAATACTTGTGACGTCATCGGTTACGTGACTATTGTTAACTCTTTCTGTGACATTAGCAACGGCGTTGACAAACATTTCTCACAGCAAGACAATTTACCTACTACCTGTCCCAACACTTGTTTCCTAGTTATTTGCGTGGCTCTAATGGCAGGTGTTACTTGTACGGGGAGGGTGCGGAAGTACCCTGGTATCTCTTTGTCAAGGTCGGGTTGACCATGTACCCAAGTCGGCGTTTCTCAACTTAAGGGTAGATGATTCGCTTTCGGAAGGGCATAAAAACTTCCCTAAATTAGTAGGGCAGAAGATACGCTTTTTCAGAAGTGTAGTTTTCTTCGTAAAAGTTTGCAGATGTATATTTAGCTTTCTCAAGGTTGTTTCTCAAGATATCTGCACCTTGAGACTTACGATCATGCGTTGGCAGCGCATTTTAAGAAGAACTGCTAGTGGCCTCGTCAGAAAAGTCTCTACGCCTTATCTCCTAGGCTAGACGGTCAGCTGAGAGATAATGCCCCCGAAAGGGTCTCTCTCGTCTGGTCAGGTACTTGAGAACAATGCTTAGAGATTTCTTCTACATATCTTATTCCTCATATCTTCGGGTATGATTTGTCACTTAGTAAAGTTATGAGGTCTTGTGGTGACATTTTTAAATAAACGTCATTAACTTCACAGTAGGACTTTCTTTCGATAACCGTCGCGTTAACACTAGTACCCATGATGCATTGTAAAACACTGTAAAAAGATTAGAACATTCGGAAGGTCCTGGGTGCAATCCCAGGGGTCGACCATCCTGACTGTGTTTTTTCCAGGGGTTTGTCACCACGCAAATACCGTGATGGTACCTTCAACTCAGGCCCTCGATGACGCCTTCACGTATTCTTTACCCTCCCCTATCCCCGTCTGAACCCTAGACACCTGAAGGCCGTACAATAAAATTCTAATTAAAAAGATTAGAAGTCCCTGTTTCAGGTTTGAAGAATAAATTACAGCCATAAAGCGTCGGAATCCCGTCTAGATATTTCACATTTTCTACCTAAAGCAAGAGTGTTTCGTTGAAAATTTCGCCCTAATAAAATGAAATATTCTGCTCTTCCGAATTTAGTGTGGAAGGCAATTCATTCTTGTTTTTCTATACTCACTTCAATACGTTGTCATCGTGTCTGCCCTAAATTTATACTATAAATTTGTTAAATATTGTTTAGTGGGAAAATAGTGGTAGAGCGTTGGCTTCGCATTCGGGAGATCCTGGGTTCGAAACCAGCTGTCGATCACCCTGGCTGTTTCCTTAGGGATTTTCCCCATTCACACCAGACAAATTCTGAGATGGTACCTTCAACATTATCCCGTATCTTTCCCAACCCTATCCCAGCCTGAGCCATAGATGCCTAAAGGCCATAAATTCATATTCAAATTAACAAGTTTCACGAAAATAGATTTCCCCCTGACTTACAGCAATAGTACTTTGAACTGTTTATGGCCTTTAGGCATCTAAGGCTCAGGACGGAATAGGGGAGGTTAAGGGATTCGGGAAGGTGTCGGCCGGGGCCTACGTTAAAGTTACCATCCCGGCATTTGCCTTGTGTGACAGGAAAGACCTCAGTCAGGATGGTCGGCAGCTGGGATCGAATTCAGGACCTCCCGAATGCTACACCAACGCTCTACCAGTGAGCTACAGCGGCTTAGTTTACAGCAATAGTGTCCGTGGATTTTGGTAAAGAAAGATGTTTCATTGATTCATCTTTGAAACCAGTACACGGAAGTTGAGAGGTGAATTCGTGACTTGGAATAAAACTGTGTACATATTATTTTCCACTAGGAATAACGATACTTTCCTGAAGTGTGAATAGGAAGATTTTAAGTATCATAGATTTCTACTTGTTCAAATAAATAAATAAAAATATAACATGAAGTGACTAGGAACACGGAAAGAAGGGCAGGAATTGCGAGTATTTTAAGAAAATTTGCGTCCACTGATAGAACTCAAATTATGCTGCTCCTCGACAATCTGTAAGACAATTTTCCTCGTGCATAATTTCCGAGTAAAGAAAATATATTAAGGAGGTAACACTTTAAAGAGTACAATACTATATGACGGCGCTTAGGCTGTTTGCGTTCCGAATCTCAGACTGGCGAGGGAGGGGGACTTCGACGAGTTACGTTAGCCAGAACACGGACTTCCAACAGCTGTCCACAGAATAATAAATAAGCAGTGTAGCACCGACATTTTCGCATACAACTTAGAAAGTAGTGACACTAGTGTGTAAACCCGTTGTCTGTAATATTTCGTATGTTTATTCTCCTGCAACACTACAGACCGGATAGCCGTGCGGTCTGAGGCGTTAGGCTAACGGCTCGAAAGTCCCGGGTTCGAGTCCCGGCATGGGTGTGGATTTTAACTGGCTGTAAATGAGCGACTTGTGACGGGCTGAATTCAAAAGTTACTAGTCTGGCCCATATAAAATAAAATAAAGTATAAGTCTTATGATAATGGGCAACTAGGAATTAGAAGCACCTATTTCGCTTTGTAAAATTACCACTTTTTTGCCAGGGTATTAAAATGTCAAGTACTGTAATTATAATTAAGATAAAAAGGAATTTTATGGGCGGTAACACACATAATTGTTGGAACCATAAAAGTGTTTGAGATAAAAACTACAGACGAAACAGTTTCGTAACCAATATTTACTCATTTATTATTATTATTATAAATGCATCTACCTAGTCCTCATATAGAGTACTTTTTTACTGCTAGAATTTTTGTAGTCAATATAAAGTATTTCACTGGAAAGGATTCCTGTTGTATTAAGTATTAATAACAGGCAACTATACGTGTTTAATGTTATTTTCCGAAACAAAAAGGTTCTTGGTTGTAATATATTTTATGAATTATTTCAATAAATATCAAAAAAAAAAAAAAAAAAGGACATACAGATTGGACTGTTTCGAGTCAGTAGTCTTCCTCGACTGTAGGAAGAACTTATTCCAGACATAGCAGCCCAGTGCGTGAGATGGCAGCACCGTTATTTTTTTTATATTATGGATAATATACGTAATTTCAATTTTAGTTTTATTCTGTGGCCAGTCTCACGTAACGACTTGTCACAGTTCGGGAATATCTGACTCAGTTTAATACTTTAGGGAAGAAAATAACTTTTCGGGGGAAGGGGGGAGGGCAGAATCTAGAAAGTGCAAGTGGAAATGGTTAGAATTTAGAAAAAATACTCCAAATTGGTTTTGTTATAAACAAATATTGTGAAGTGTTCGTAATGTATCGAAAAGTCAAGGAAAGGCGTATTGTAAAAAAAAAAAAAGTAGTATATATATTTATTTCTAAGTACAATTATTTTACCTTAACCAAGTTTGTCCCACCTCTTGCGTGGTGTCTTTGTCTCGTGTAAGATGCAGTACGCCTGCGGAGCTACGTAGCTGAACATGTGTTTTAAGCATTTCATCAGCCATTTCTAATGAAAACGAGTGTACCTTTGTAGAAAGAAGTAACACTGTAATTTGAAGGAAACTAGTCGGTTCATTTGTTTGTTTGTGGTAATTATTTTTGGACTGCATTTGCATCTGTACCAAGTGTTTGAAGATGTAAAGCTTGAATTAATTTTCTTAGAAATTGTAATTATGGCCTTTAGGCATCTTTGGTTCAAGTTGCGGTTAGATTTGAGAGAAGCAGAACAGAACTTAGTTTGAATGTACCATCCCATCATTAGTCTGGTGTGACCGGCGCAAAATAGAAAAACGTCGATCAGGAAATAATATGTAAAGAATGAATGACCACAACAAGGGAAAGTAATGAGAAGGGTCTGTGATGATTGGTCTATTCACCGAAGCAAACTGGCGAGTACCTATCAGTGGTGGTGGGCGAGGAGACCATTGAAACTTGTAACTCATTGAGTGTCACAAGCTCAGAAGAGAGAATAAGGTAACCGCCTGAAATTTTAGTCTATTTTTGTACGTTTTGAGAGGGAAGGAACCTCAGTGTGTTTCGTTATCTTTTCTTGTTTATTCCTCATTATTGAGATTCTGCATATGAAAGCATTTCAAGTTGCGCAAAGAAGAATCTTGTCCCTGAAGTAAACATATAGGTAGGAGAATTATTGGTGCTTTTCAATTTCCTTTCAATTTTTAAAAATATTTATATCCCTTAAATAAGGATAGTTCAGAAATGAATATTATTTTATTTTTGTACCAGTCTATTAATTACTGGGAGCCACTTTCGTATTGCGACGCATGCCAAAACTTGTGTTAACAGATATCGACGGAAAATATAGTATATGCGGACTCCTTAATCATAGGATATTCAAACAAAAAACATTATTTCCTTTCAAATCTTCTTGATAATTTTAGTTCTCTGCATGAAAAACCTGGGAAGTAATTGAACTTGCCAAAATGGTATCTAAATGTGATTGTTCAAATAGAAACAACTTCGGTTACCAAGGCGTTTTATCGCCAGAAAGAGATTGAATATCGAAGTTGATTTTTGTGCACTATTAACATATCAAAGTATGTATAATTAATTAATTTTTTACGAATTTTCGAAAATCCAAAAATTCATATTTTATGCATGTTCGAGGCCCAATATTTCTGGTGGAATATTAATTTCTTCACACGTTGTCCATTTATTTTATATGTTAATATACACTACGGTAAAAATGTGAACTTTGATATTTGTATTTGAAATTAGCTAGAAGTTTGCTGCAAATTGGGGGATGAATACTGGAGATTCATATCTCTTGTGGGAGAAGGAGATCAGATAAATATCTATATTTTTACACATTAAGCACTTACGCCGGCCGAGCGGTCTCTGGCGCTAGGCCATCGGCTCGAAGGTCCCGGGTTCGAGTCCCAGCATGGGTGTGGATTTTAACAGCATAAGGCGAATCGTGACGAGCCAAAGTCCAAATTTACTAGGCTGGCTCATATAAAAATAAAGTTTACCAAAGTTAAGCACTTATATCAGGAGAAGCTAAGGTAGAAATTTCAACTTCGAGTTTGAAAAGAGTTGCAAATTTGCAAATTGGGGTGTGGGTGGAGTGAATAATGTTCGTGCGTGCTTTGGTAAATGTTATATTACCACCAGAGTGCCCAAGAAAGATATGAATTAATAAAGCAGATTCTGAAATATCCATGTAAGAGAGCTTATTTTGTATATATCCAGTGTTCACTTGGTAATATGGCTGCTCCGTAATTTCACTGTTTTTTTTTGTTTGTTTTCAATTTCATTATGCAACCAAGCCTTCGGCAAAACGTTGCCACCTTTCTGTGTGTGTTTGAAGAGCTTATACAGTTGTCTTCATCTTCTAATATTTAAGCATTTCAATTCTCATTACAGTAGTAAGATCGTAATTCTGATGATAATACAGGATATTTCTTTTCAGAACCATTCTTTACTGTAGTGGTTAGTATTTGCTTCGCTTTTATTACTTAGCCATCGTTGCCTGGCTTGTTTTCGTATTTCATGAAGCACTCTTCATCAAACCAAGGTTTGTTTTTCTGTTGTTTCTTCTCACCTACACGTTCCTTCGCTGCGCTCTTAATTGTTTCACGAATTGCGTCCCACATCTTACAGTTCTTACTTACATCAATTTCATTATCATCATCATTACTCGAGTCAGTTAGAATTTCGAATCTATTTGAGAGTTCGAGTTAATAATCTGCTTTTATGCTCGGATTATTTAATCGTTTAACTTCGAAGTTCAGTTGTTTTGACCCCTTACTTTCTCTGTTCACGATGCATAACTTTTCACTTACTTTTGTGATCTCTAATTGATGGTCAAAGTCATCTTCCGCTCCTCTGTACGACCTAACATCCATTATGTTGGTGTATCTTCGTCTGTCTACTAATACATGATCGATCTGGTTGAGAGTTTTGTCGTCCGGAGATACCCATGTGTATTTGTGTATGTCTTTGTGTTCAAAGTATGTGCTCTTTACCAGTAGGTTTTTCGAATTCGCGAAAGTTATCAGTCTTTCTCCTTTGTTGTTGGTCTTTTCGTGAAAGCTGTATTTGCTTATAGTAGGTTTATATTTTTCTTCCCTCCCTACCTTTGAATTGAAATCACCCAACACAATTTTCGAATTATACTTCGGCATTCGGTCAAACAGCTTTCCTAGCTCATCGTAGAATATATCTTTGTCGTTATTAGTAGCCACTTTGGTTGGAGCATAGACGTTTAATAAAACCGTGTTGTCCCATCGAGTACGTATCGTAACGTACGATAGGCTTTCGTTTACGAACTCTATATTCTGAACAGCCTGAAGGATATTGTTCTTAACGAGGAATCCTGTTCCGAAATCGTGAGACTGTGTTCCCCCGTAGTGGAAAGTGTACTTGCCCTGTGGGATGCTATCTTGACCCTCCCACCGAACTTCTTGTATCGCTAATATGTCTAGCTCGTACTTCTCGGTCTCGCGTAGCGCCACCTGAAGAGTGCCCGTTTGGTATAATGTTCGTACGTTCCACGTTCCTATTCTAATGTCTTTCTTAATCCTGTTCTTGGAGCCCCCTGAAGCAGTCCCAACCCGGAGATCCGAATGAGGGACTAGTTTACCTCCGGAATATTTTACCCCAGGAGAATCCATGAACCATCTGTTACTATTTCTTGACATGTTTTAGCGGTGTAGAGTTGTCAGCTCTACGACCTCGCAGTAAAGGTAGACATTCAAGTTGTCGTCCTCTGTCCATTTCTGAGCCTTACCGGTGTCATTCATCTTCAGCCTCAGAGTGGTAATGATGATGATGCTTCCCCTCACCATGATATTTTTGTTCGGTGTTATCTTCCCTAGTCTCTGTAGATCCCTTTACTAACTGCAAGGCAGCAGTACTGGTTTTGGTCCGCCCCGGAATATTTCCAGTACCCACCATATCTGGTCGGCATTCCCTTATCCGCCACTGGGGAGGTGCCTGGTGGGAGACCAGTAACTCCAACCGGGAACAAGCGTCTGCCGACAGCATTTGAGGAACAGCCGAATGCACCCGAGAGATCACGAATGCTTGGGGTCGAGAATTCACCCAACTTCTAGCAAAGGAGGAAACTAGCAAGGACAGAGAGAAGTATACTTTAGACAAGAGCGTAATAGTACATAACATTTTCATATTGACAATATTTGTAAGTTAAACACATTTGTACGATAATTTTCTTAAAATTTTAGCTGTGTGTTGGAAATTTATCATTATAATTTACATTTTTTTTTTTTCAATTATGTAGTTTTAGGAAGTTTTGTGATTGCCTACCAGAAGTTCGTTGAAAATGGGGTGGTATTATTCTTTATTAAGCCCCCCTATAAAATCATTATTGCGATCCTTTCCCAGGACTTGTTAATTCCCAGTTTTCTTCCCAGGTGCGATAGACCAGCGTTCCCGAGGTTCTCGTAGATGTTTGTGGCAGTTTTCTTTAAGTTGTGTGCGGAAATAATCAAATTATTTATAGTATACAATGTTTATAAAACTACATGTTCTAACTGTTTGAACTTGAATTTTATTTTTAGCCTTTAGGCATCTTTGGCTCAGGTATATTTGTGTACCTGATGCACCCGATCTTTAAAGAATTCTAATATTCTTTGTGTGTGCCAGTTCAACGTTTGAATTAAAAATCAATGTTTGGAGCAAAGTAAATGAGCTTATACTGATGTTTAAGAATAATTATCAGAGACATAGAAATATATGTTTTCTTTATACTTATAGATTTTGTAATTCTTTCTTTAATATATTAATTATTTTGTATTGAGATTTTCGTTTTATACAGCTGAAACTCTGCAAGGGGATTAATAAAGGGAATTTGAAGCTATCGAAATGTGGACGTGAAGACGAAATGTGAACGGGAATAATAATAAAAATAAAATAATAATAAAACTCTTTATAGATATACTTTTCTTAAACAATTCGTACTAAAAAATAAGAATAATTTTGTTTATGCATTACTGAAAAGAAAAGCATGGAGCGCGCTCTTATATATAGCTATTTTATTAATTCTTCAATTGGCGCGCCCTATGTTTTTCTTTTAAGTCATGCATAAACAAAATTATTCTTTAGTTTTTAGTACGAATTGTTTAAGAAAATATGTCTTTATAAATCTTTTTACAGACATTTCTTTAGTGTTCAGAATGGTTCGTGCTGTCCTCAAATCTTGCAACCTTAATTTAACTAATTTCCTGGCATCATACAATATTGAAATTTTGAACAGTGATGTAAGTCGGGTGGCAATACAATATTCCATTGCTACTTTCATATCTTTCTATATATTGATATGTTTTTTTTAAATATGGACTTCTTTATCCTGAAATAAATACTAGCCTGCAAAGATGTAGAGTTTGACTGATTGCAAACACTTTAGGATTCGGGTCACAAAGCATAAGCTTCAGGAAAAATATCCGAACACCGAAATAGCTCGAAAATAAATAAAACACATTTTAAAGATATACTTTTCTTAAACAATTCCTACGTAAAAGTAAAAAATAATTTTGTTTATGCATAACTAAAATGAAAAGCATGGGGCGCGCAAAGTTCAAGAATTTATAAAGTCACTTTACGATAAAGAGCACCCGATGCTTTTCATTTAGACATTCATAAACAAAATTATCTTTTACCTTTTAGAACGAATTATTTAAGAAAAGTAATCAAAAACTAACATTTTAACTATTTATTAACATTTAAATAATGTTAGCTCCTCATTAAAAAAAAAAAAAAAAACAATGGGGAAAAACGTTTTCTCCTGCTTTTTTTTCGGCGTTCAATGTTTCCGTTTTTTTTTTTTAAAAAAAAAACACACACACACGAATGCAGACTATTCTCTGCAAAGTGCAAAATCCATCTTAACAGAACTGTCCCCCCAAACACCGCAAGCACTTGCTACGAGCTAACATCCGGAAAGTAGTAGCCATTCGCGATCTCTCGGGCGCATTCGGATGTTCCTCAAATGCTGTCGGCATACGTTTGTCAACCGGGATAATAATAATAATAATAATAATAATGTTTGAAAAGATTTTATTTGGCTAAACATACAGCTTGAATTGCCACTAGTGCGCCAAAAGAGAATATAAATATTAAAATTACATAAGTATTATAAAAAATACATATTATTATTGAAAGGGGTCTAGCAGCCAAGCTTGACGATTTCAGATGCACTATGCACTAAACCTGCTTTACTATTTGTAGAGGTGCCCTCCTAAGAAAATTTGATCCCCCCGCGTCAATTTGTCTGGCTACACCGCTGCGTATCCAGATGGCCTATTCATTTGCATTCTTGACATTCGGTATATATTGCGTAGTAGTGTCATTTCCAGTACCGGTGTACTGCCGACGAATGCGACGGAAGTTTCCATCTTCTATAAATCTTGCTCTGACCTTCGAAGAATTACGTCACCAGCAACAGCATCCCACGGACCCAAGTTAACAGAAGAACACAAGAAGCAACCGAACTGTGAAGAGGCCTTTGTACCTACGATCGGGCGAGTTTTCATAATTTTGAAGATGCTGGGCGAATGAGAAGCGATAATGAAATTTTCGAAAGTCTCCCCATTTGAATTTTGAATTTTATTTACGGTTTTAAGGCATCTAAGGCTCAGGCTGGGATAGGGGGAAAGATTCGGAAAGGTATCAGCCAAGGCCTACGTTGAAGGTGTTATCCCAGCATTTGCCTGGTGTGACTGAGGGGAAAACTCTACAAAATAAAAAGAACCTCAGGCAGGACGATCGTCCGATGGGATCGAACCCACGACCTACGAATGCTTCACCAACGCTCTACTACGGCGGCTCGGTCCCCATTGTGAATAGGCTATGCATCAAATGGACTGTCTGAGATTTTGACACCGTTTATTTTAGCTGAGAAATTAGAATTCCGGTAATTAATGACATCATACGCCTACGCAATCACGGACATTGTAATTTCTCAGTTAAAATAAACAATGTCAAAATGTCAGTTCATTTGATACACATTCACATGCATTATTGGGGCCGCTTTCAAAAATTGCATTTTTGCTTGTCATTTGTGCAGTATCTTAAAAATATGACAACTATCTTTCTCTCTCTCTCTCTCTCTCTCATATACACAGTGTAGGTATGAAGGTGGTGTAGGTCTCACAGTTGAAGCTACTGTTGCTAACTCTTCGTAATAATATGTCGCTAGATACGTTGAAAGTCGCTAAATATGATTTTACCGAATAAAGACCTCGAAATTGCGCTTCTCATAGCACTGAACATTTATTAACGTAATTCATATACGCTTGAAACTAATTTTAAAAAAAACAACAAAAAAAAAAAACGAAAAACACTGCATTCTACTGCATCGCCTCCTCTTCGTTGTGATAGATTTTGAGGCCAGAGTTTTGTTTTATAGTATTTTTCAGACGGACAGGTTTCAAGTAGAGATAATGTTTGCAGTGAGTGCAGTATGATGTCAAGGCGTATCCAAAGTAACTAAAATAGCGGCAGTTGCAAAATTCTTGTCGCCAGTCACCACGCTAAAGCCACCAGACTTAGCGACTTGTCGCTAAAAGTGGCAACATTGGTTCAAACATTTTCTTGAAGTGGAGAGCCACCGAAAGGTAAGTTTTCGTCTTTAAAACTGTTCACAAAGTACGTTCATGTAGCTAGAGCGGGCGTTGTTGGTGTCTTGTAATAACTTTTAACAGTCGTTGCAACTGAGACTAGTTAGTTGTTCGAAGGACTGAATATATGTAATTACTTTTTGTGCTTGGTTTACACGCGTGTTATCTTGAAGCTTAATATTGTCTAGCTTTGTAATATCACACAAGAATTATAAGTTCGTTGCTATGGTTTCAGAGAGAGAGAGAGAGGTAGCTAACATTATTTTGTTTTAAAAGATATTAATGAAAAGATACCCAGCGGCCGTAGTTCAGTAGGTAGAGCGTCAGCTTTGCCCTCGGGAGATCCTGGATTCGATACGAGCGCCCAACCATCCTGGCTGAGGTTTTCCAGGAGACCAGGCAACATTGCCGGGACGGTACCTTCAACTTTGGTCGTTCCGCACCTCTTTTACCCTACCCTATTTCGGCTAGGGATGGATGCGAGACTAGACGGGAAGTGAAGGCGGTTTCGATTCGCCGTTTGAGAAGTTCGTCTCGCCTCGTCGACTTTGGTTCTCGTCTCGCAAACATATCTTAGATATTTAGTCTCGCGTCAGACTTCTCGCATTGGTCTTGCGGTCTCCCCTATTTCTACATTTGATTCTACTCTCTGCCGTACATTTTTCGAATGACATTTAATCCCAAAGCACAACAAAATTCAGATATTTTTAGTAAAGCTTCGAATTTGTTTTGCTCTTTTCAAGTGATTTCAGTTTTTAACATTACTACAGTTTAATAAATTTTTGTTAATATTATGCTAAATGGGGAATTTACACCTTCAGTTCAGGACCATAGAAGAAGAATGATGCATATTGATTTATAGGAAAAGAAATGCAGAATATTCGTGAGGAAGGGAGAAACTTGGCAGATCTCTCTCTCTCTCTCTCTCTCTCTCTCTCTCGTATACTGTATATTGGTGGAGGATATTCGTAACATATAATACGGTAAATTATTTACCTTGTTTGTGTATTTTCTGTTCATAATAAGTGGAATTTCGAACGCGATTTCTCCCAAAGTATTAAGTGAAATTCCAAAATGAAGACATTTTGCATTATTTTCTACGCATTTTCGACACACCGCGCCGCTGCAGCGGCTGTGTCAGCGTCCCATAAAATTTGTCGTTCACCGCCTCCGTTCAATCTCTCTCGGTCACAGAACGCAGTACCGTGCTCTTTCTTTTCACAATTTGCTTTTGTAAGTACTGTTCCTGACGGATATATGGTGCGCGCACGTTTTTAACTACAGTAGAAGTCCGATAGACCGGAATCCAACAGTCCAGTCCGGAACGCCCGATTGTCCGGCACCATCCTTTTTTTTTCTGCTTCCTGTAAACGCTTGTGAACGACAGTTGAAAGATCCTGGCGCGGTTCGGAACCACTCGGAAGTGTCCACTACGCGTCTGCTACTGTTAGACGCAGTCCGCATTGTTCGGAATCAATCGGAAGCGTTCGGACTTTACTCGGCTGTCACCACACACAGGTTCAGTTCATTGTTTTCGCTGTACGGCTTAGCCTATACCAGTAGTAAGAGGTACTACTGGTAGTCCGGCATTTTCGGTAATCCGGCACCGGTCCGGTCCCGAACGTGCCGGACTATCGGACTTCTACTGTATATGATAGACGTTTGTCTCATACCAGGAAAATCCAGAATTGTAAACAGGGTAGGCCTATGACTGTTATTAAGTAATATTGAAAAAATAAAAGGTCCACTGTATCATTCCTAACTGGATAACTGTTTCAAAAGCCATGGAAGAGAACATATTTTTATAAAAAAAATAAATAACCTGAATAACTAAAATATAACTTTTTATTACAATCCTAATCCATCCTAGTTTTTAGCTAATTACAGTATGATGGGGCATTATTATGTGACATGCATGAAATTTATGTTTAACGACAATAAAACATAATATAATATGAGGCCACCAGTGATCACAAATGGCCACCACAAAATTCTCATTAGCCGCCACATTTTAGAGAATTTTTTAAACACTGCTCAGGACCTCAAAATACCTGAATCCAGCACTGAATGTAGGATAGGGTTATAAAAACGGAGAACAAACGAAACGCAGGGATTCGATACCCTCCCAGCCAGTTTAGAGTTCATTGTATTTCAGTTTGTTCCCACATAAAATGTCTTCGTATAAAGATAAGTTGATGTCTGAAAGATGCCAATGTATTGACGAACAGTAATGATTCGTTTGAACATTCCAGTAAAAACGGAGTCACGAGCGTTGTCTAGTTCTTGAATTTCATTCCCCCCCCCCCCCGCATGTTAATCAAGCCCATTAATGTGGGTCTTAAATTATATCACTTTGTGAGAACGGAAGGAAAAGTGTGTGTAATATAAAAGGCAAAGAAGCGGATGTGTGTACGCATATTCCATGATGAATGGACGAAACTGTACATTCGTACTGAGAAAGCAATGTGACGTAGCATGTCACGTACTGGTTAACCTAGGGGACAACCGGGACATCACTGAAGGCCATCGTCCTTGACTTGACCTGACGATAAGAGCAGACGTCGTGTCAAGTACAGGTTTCGAAAAGCCAGTTTCAAATCATGCGACAACCTCTTTCCTGCTGATATCGTTGAATGGCGTTTATTTTGGTAAAGAAAAAGTATTTATTTATAACAATGAGGTCAGCGAGAGGAATAGATCAAGAGCTCACTCCCTTTTTAATCACATATTCATATGACATTCTCAAGATTTGTTTCATTTAAGGTTATTGATCAAACGAAGGTTTGAAACGGTGATTTATCAATAAACCGAGCAGCCGTAGCTAAGTTGTTAGAGCGCCTTTTAAGTAATCGGAAGGTCCTAGGAACGATTCCAGCGCCCTCCCACCCACCCTGACTGAATTTCTTCCAATGTTTTCCCCTTAGTCACTCGACGTCCGGCTAGTGGTGTTCGGAAGTCCGAAGTAAATTCCGAAATTCGGAATTACTTGTACCTGAATTCTGACTTTTCGACATTCGAGAATTCTGCAACTTTTCGACATTCCAGAATTCCGAATTTTTGGAATCTGTTTTTATTCCAGGATATTCCGGACACCCCTATTTCCGGCATTCTCTCCCCATTCCTATCCTGGTCTAAGTTTGAGATTTTTAAATGCCATAAATAGAATTGAAACTCAAATACTGGGGGTAATAGAACTCGTCCAACTTTCTTCGCTGCTGAAATCGCACCAAACCAAGATCGTCATTTTTTTTGATTGTGAATGTACAGATGCTTATCAGAATAATGGAAACACCTGTAGTTGGCAACACGTCAGATGTATGGGTTGGCAGTGGTGTCATGGGGACCGCAGCGCCGGACTGCTGGTGGTGGTGTGTTAGGTCGGTCTCCATACTACGTCAGGCGTCGTGGAACAGGAGTGTGCAGTGGCTGTAGCAGACGGAGGTAGTGTAAAATGGGAGACCTCTCAGAGTTTCAAAGAGGGCAGATTGTTGGTGCGCGGTTATATGGAGTGAGTGTGACGACAGTGGCTAGTGTGTTAGGTGTGTCGCCAGGGACAGTGTCGAAGGTGATGACGGCCTACACAACACACGGGAAAACCACATCGGGGAAGCGGAACAGTGGGCGGAAGAAAAGCATCAGTGACAGGGCACGCCGGGTATTAAAGCGCATTGTCACGCGGAACCGTCGTGCCACTGCGGCGCAAGTGACGGAGGAACTCAATCAGCACCTCCCCCAACCTGTTTCGACAATCACAGTCCGCCGCGAATTACATGACATGAACTTACGGGGTCGTGTTGCACGGGCCAAACCTCTCATCAGGGACCAGAACGCTTTAGCATGCCGCAAATGGTGCCGCGACCATGCAACTTGGACCGTTGACGACTGGAAACGTGTGGTATGGTCGGATGAGTCACCATTCACCCTATTCCAAACCACGGGCCGTGTTTATGTGTGGAGAACGCCCAAACATGGCGGCGGCACGGTGATGCTGTGGGCCGCAATATCATGGTTTTCATTGGGTCCTGTGGTCACACTTCGCGGACGCATCACTGCCAACGATTATGTCGCAATTTTAGGAGACCACTTGCATCCTATGGTCCGGATGTTGTTCCCGGACAATGACGCCATATTCCAGGATGATAATGCACCCATTCACACAGCTGGAGTTGTTGCAGCGTGGTTTGAGGAACATCGGGATGAAGTTCAACACGTCCCCTGGCCCGCCCAATCCCCAGATCTCAACATAATTGAACATCTGTGGTCCATCTTGGAAACACGACTCCGGCGACGATTTCCACCTCCATCCTCTCTCACAGAACTGGCCGATGCCCTGCACGAGGAATGGTGTAATATTCCACTTGCTACCATTCACGACCTCTATGCCTCCATCCCACGTCGCATCAAGGCTGTTCTGAAAGCGAAAGGTGGCCCGACACCATATTAATCTGGTAAGTTGCACTTTCGTTCAGGTGTTTCCATTATTCTGATAAGCATCTGTATGTATGGTCTTTAGGCAATTGAAGCTTAGGCCTGGATAGGATGGGGAAGAGGATGTGCTTGCAGGTAGTCGGCCAGGGTTTAGTTTATAGGCATCATCCCGACATTCGCCTGGTGTGACTGAGGGGGGGAAACTGGAAAATCTCAGTCAGGATAAGGGACCGCTGGGATTTTTACTGTTTTCTTGTAATATTTGTGATTGCTTTATGTGTGTTCTTCGGCTTAATCTTTTAAAGGCACAACTCCTTTTGTTTATTTCTGTCACTTTAGTAAACGGGAAACAATTTTCCCTATCAATAGGCGAGTTTGTGTCATATATTTACATATGACAATAATGAAGTAGCACAAAGACATTATTTATTTAATCTGCGTGGTCATATTGTGTGCTGTGGTATTGAGGTCAACCACACGCCTTTTTCTTCTTCTGATCTACGTGTGAAAATAAAACATCGTGAAAGTTCGTTGAACCTCTTTTTATCTTTCTCCGTACCGTATTCATGTGTAGACTCTTGCTAAAGAAACTTGTTTTTATTTTAGTCATTTTCTAGTGCTCTGTATATAGAGTTTGCATGTAGGTGTGATCACATTTTCCATTGTCCAAAATTTAATTCTAGGAATGGAAAGCCAAGAAACGTACACTCAAATTCATAGAATGTGGCCGATGGAAATTTCAGTGTCTGAGGGTTGCTACCCCTCCCGATTTTGTCAGGATTGTCCATTCTTTCCGAAGTGTCCCTCCCAGTGTTCGATTTGTAGCGGGGGCTGATTGGGATTTCCCCTTCTTTGCAAAAATCTTCCTTACCTCTGTTTACATATATGTACCTCTAGCCTGGGATATATGGACGATCTAAGATACCGTAAACATATCTCTCTGAAAATTGCACAAATCGAACACTGGTGCCACCACAAATTTGGTGGAACTTCTAAATATCCTGCCTGCGCTTTTATATTTTACTTATTTTACCCACTAGTTACACAGAAATGCATTAATAATGCAGGAATTTCTGAATAACTTTTAATGTTTCTTCGAACTTATTTTTAGTCTTTAGGGAACTTTGGCTCAGTATGTTTATTTTTTTCTGTATGTTGTTATACTGGTACCGTAGCTTTCAAAATTCATAATCAGTTTTCTGTTGTCAACACTGAGTTTAGTTGGCATCATTGTCAGGTCTCTAAATTTATCTCTGTGTCTGCGGATTTTAGATTTTTTTATGTGATCTACGGTTATTTTCTTCTGTTAGCATTATGCATATAAAGCACATGGCCGACTTATTTAAAGTGGCTTTTAAACCACTTAATATATGTGTGTGTTCATTTAAACGCGATTCTAATACTGTTTGATTACAGTTTTTCTGTCCATTCGAAACCGTACAGGTTGATGTTAATAGAATAATAATAATAATTTATAAAATCCAGGGGTACTACAATATTTCATATGAAAAAGTCGAGGGGCTGGCATAAGTTTATGAGATTTGTATGAAATAAAGAATACTGATGAAATTGGAAGCTACAGGGAGGGATACGGTAGACTTCCGGGGGCTTCAGCATCATATCCCCATATAGAGGCTTTCTGTATCGCCAGTGTTCAAACTTTTCAGTTTTTCAGGTTAGCAGCCCTGTCCAAAATATGCACAATCTGGCAACACCGAGCTAATACACATGACAAGCACAACACTTGCAATCTTTTTTAATGTATGTTGAATGTAAGGAAGGCTTTTGGTATTCACATACTGTGCACTTTATCATACTTAGAAAGTGGCGATTTTTTATGAATGTGAGTGTGCAGACAAGCTTTAACAGAAATTAGTATGTCATCTGTGTCATGCTCAGAGATTCTGCTAGGATTTTCAGTTCGGGGAGCGGTAGTCTGAAGTCAATATTAGGAGGATGTAAATGGAGTTTTGCACTGTTTCTATCAATTTTTTGCCGTAAATTTTTAAATGGGGGCGCTCGAGAATTTGTGGGGTGACCCCCTACAGTGGGGAATGGCAGAATCACTGCGTACTCTGTAGCAGAGTGCTTCTGCACCATCAAAATAAAACAAGTTAGATCTGCGATTGTATCAATTGCAAATGCTCCGGTCCCTTGATGGCATTTTAGCCACGCGATCATTCATTTTTACATTCTTTTCTTTAGTTCACAATGGTTCGTGGTGTCTTCAAATCTGGCAACGTTAATTTAACTGATTTTCTGCCGTCATACAATGATGAAATTTTGCACAGCGACGTAAGTCGGGTGACAATACAATATTATATTGTCAATTTCATGTATTTCTATATTTTCATATATTTTAAAAACATATTTTTTTAAACACATACTTCTTTATCCTAAAATAAATACTAACCAGCAGTGATATGGGGTTTGGCTGGTTGCAGAACACTTTAGGATTTGGATCACAAAATATTAGAATGAGAAAAAGTATTTCCGAACAGCGAAATAACTCAAAAAAAAAATAATAAACTTTTTAAAGACATTCTTAAACAATTCGTACTAAAATGTAAAAAAATATTTTTTGCATGACTATAAATTCAATTGGTGCGTCTCATGCTTTTCTTTTTAAAGTGACTTATATGAGAGAGCGCCCCATGTTTTTTTTTCTTTTAAGTCATCCAAAAAAAAAAAAATCTTTAGTATGAATTGTTTAAGAAAATAATGTCTTTATAAAAAGTTTTTTGTTACTTTTTTTATAAAATAGGTTTGCAGCACTGACAACTGCAGTACGAGAAAATCCACAGTCCTTGTGTCGAATGATGTTTATGGCAAGTTTGGCGCAGCTAAGTATAACTGAATGGAGACAGTTTGAATAATTATTCTTTAAAAATGTGCTGGCAACACTGAACTACTACACCAATCAAGACTGTTTCGGCAGCCTATAATGCAGAGTGCGCCGGAAGTCACTCAGATAATTGGCGGAGAAATTGAAACAAACTAGGTAGCCTCCGAGTTGTGTGCTTTTAATGCACCGTTTGTCGCGCCTCTTGCCAGACATATAGAGCAAACTGACACATCAGACTTTTGAACAGATTTTCGGTTAGCTAACTTATGCCGCACCCTGTATTTATACTGTGTATTTTTAATGCATTAGAACAAAATTCTGTTAATTCAATTATTCAACCCGTGACAATCCATGTCACATATTACTAACAACCCAACTTTCTGTTATTACACATCGAGGCCGACCGGGTAGCCGTGCGCTCTAAGGAGTTAGGTCAATGACTCTACGGTTCCGGGTTCGGACCCCTGCAGGGACATGGGTGTTTTTTTTAACTTGAACGTGACGGATAATAGTGACGGGTCGAAGTCAACAGTTACTAGACTGACCCATATAAAGTTTACCAAAGTTTTTATTACGTATTGAGAAGGTTGGGATATTCCATGAAGACTGTTGATCATAAGATTGAAATGACCAATGCTGCTGCTGTTGTATGAGAGAAATATTAACGAATATGCAATGTCATCCAAACTCGTGGTTTATTCGCAATTATCGCGGACTTCCTATCGGCTCTGGGGAGGAGTCCTTCTATCGGCCATCAGGAATTTCCAGGGATTTCAGTTGGTACCTAGACTAACAAGTCTGGAGTCGAAGGGTAGCACGTCTGACTAGGAATCGGACGACCCGGGCTCAGATTCGGGCCAGGACGCTGGAGACTTTTCTTTGCTTTCGGGTGCACTGAACCACCTATCAACCTGAGTACCATAATGTCCTTTGTACTACTTCGGAAAATATTATTCATGAAGATGAATTTGATAATTCAAAATTGAAAAAAAAAGGGGGGCGGAGTGAGGCAGCTCAGATTAATTTCCGGTACAGGGCTTCGCATAACGCTGGACGCCGCTATTTGTCACTGAAAAATGAACTTATTGAGTCTAATGACAAGGAATCAGTTTTTTTTTTTTTTTTGTATCTTAAGGCTGAATCCAAGTAGGTTTTCCCGCCTTTTTCGTTTTTCATACTAAAGTTTGTTGCATACATGAATAGTGAATACATTAATTTGAAATAAAAGTTAACAGAAAATTCAGAACTATGTCAACACACTTTTGGGACATGGAACTGTCCCAAATTGACGTAGATTTGAAGTTTCTGTTAAGATTTCTTTAAATATAAAGGTATTCATTAATGACGTAAGAAACAAAGAAACTATAGTTTGTGAAAGTTATTTTCTGTTTAACTGCACTCAAATTTCAATAATTGACGAACAATGAAAAAAAGCGGGAAAACCTACTTGGATTCAGCCTTAATAAGTGCAGTACGAATTGCAGTACACTCTTAAAAAGTTGGCGTAATGAACTCCACGGACTACAATTCACCCGATGTTGCAAGAATAATGACATCACGACGACTAAGATGTAGCTCGTATCTTATTATATTCTACTATATAGAAAGATTATATTCTAACTTGCTTGGAAAGCCGGAGGTAAAGAGACCATAGGAAGACAGAGACGTCGTTGGAAGGACAATATTAGAAAGGATCTTCCAGAAGTAGGGGTTCGCTGCTCAGTGGTAGAGCGTTGGCGTAGCATTCGGGAGATCGTGGGTTCGACCACAGCGGCCGACCATCCTGACTGAGGTTTTTCTTCAGTCACACCAGGCAAATGCCGGAATGGCACCTTCAACAGAGGCCCTGGCCGACACCTTCCCGCATCCTTTCCTCTTCCCTATCCCGGCCTGAGACTTAGATGCCTAAAGGCCATAAATAAAATTCAAATTCAAAGTAGGGGTTCGTGATAAAAACTGGCTTGATATTGCCCAGGACAAAATCCTACTACGGCGATGAACTTGCGAGTTCCGGAAGCCACAGAGTGAGTGAGTGAGTTAGTTACTTAATAAGTGACGATGGTCTCTGATTGTGATTTATCTCCTCACAGTAACCTGAAGTAAATCGAATCATATGACTCGGAACTGGAACACTATTTTAATTACTTCGTAGTACAGTGGAACATCGATATATCGAACCTCAAGGGGAACGAGAAAACTTTGAATTATCGAGGATTTCGATATACCGAGGTTCGATTTATCAAGGTGATTTCTGACTGCGATATATAGAGGTCGAACACAGCCAAAGGAGAAAACTAAGTTTCTCCCACATGCACTTTTTTGTCAAACGGCTCAGACTACCTGATGACAAGAAGGAAGGTGGGAGATATTGCATGCGATAACAACTGTAAACAATGGTGGGAGTTACAGATTGCAACATGAACGATTGTCGTTCAAAGAACGAACTGAGTTTCGTCTTAATACAGTACAGTATTATAGATTTTATCAAAACAAATTCGATATATACCAATATATATAAATATATATTTATATATATAGAGAGAGAGAGAGAGAGATATTGATATTTTCCAATCAAAACTTCGATATATAGAGGTGCAGTGCCAAGCCAAGCAAGTATGAAAATTCGAAATATCGAGGTCTTCCTGACCAGTCCTTCGATATATATAGAGGTTCAAGGGGAATGCACATGGGAGTGATAGTAGGTTCAAGGGGAATGGAAGAACTTCGATTTATCAAGGAATTCGATATATCGAGGTTCCACTGTATTATACGCTTGGCTGTCATTAGTCGTTAACCCCTTACGATATTATTCAAGTAAAATTTTATGCTACAAATCCATTGTTTAGTACCCGTGCACCGAGCGTAATTTACCCGCCATCTTTTCACCCTCTTAAAGAAATTATTCGAGGGATAAGGATTAAATTACTAAACTTAGGCACTCATCTGTGCACAGTCCGCTTTAAAAGTCTGTACGCAAACATAAAATTTCCAAATATTTTAGAAGGGCTGACCGGTTTGAGTACAGTTCTTTTTAACTTACAGATAATTACATTATCTGTACGTTACAGCAAACCATCCCTAAATCGATCAATCAATTCCAAATTTACTCGGAAACAAATTTTACGGCTCGGTACAAACTTTTGGCACTGACTGTACAGTATTCTCACCAATATCTTCATTCTGTCCAGGGGCGTCCACCCCCCACCCCCGAAATTCAGAAAAAATAATTAGTATATATATACATATATATATATATCAAAATTATATGCATTTTACGTCCATTTCACAGCCAGATATACCTCGGAGCTTCCCTCGAAGGAGCTGGACCCCCCTCCCCCCCCCCCCCCGACACCAACTTTTAGATACGTGTCTGAGCCTGTTTTTCCCCAATATTTTGAAGGTATTAATGGATTACTCGAAGCAAATCAAAGCACAACAACATCCAGAACTTAGTAGACACAAAAGACCGCTACAAAAGCATCTCATCTTTTGCTAATCGAGTTTACTCCCTTGCCAACAGATGGCAGTGTAAGTCTGGAAAGATACGCTAAGGAAAGCAAGGAAAGTTGTATACAATCAGATACAAGTTGTATTATGTTTGTAGGTGTGTAAAGTTGCAAGTGTTACGAATCTTGCACGCTAGATGGCTATCAATGCCATGACTTGAGAAACAAAACATGATAATATTTGATTAGACTCGCCTAATTGCGGAATACTAACATTGAAAAAAATTGCATGTTTGCACTGAGAAGGTGCTAATTCTAGGCGTGTTAGGGCCTATATAGTATGGTTCAACCAAATAAGAGGTGTAGAATTTATTTTTACTTTTTCACATTACATAAAATTTTGCGTACATATGCACTAGGTACTGGGACAGCTCATAGAAGTACTCTGGGCGCCGAAATGATCAGTGTTGCCAACCAATTACAAAAAATCAATGTTTCAAATTGCTTCCATACCAATACGGATAGCACAAAACTTGGCATCCACCTGAAAGATATCAGAGAGGTACCCCGTGCGCATCAAGCGTCAGTTATCAGTGTTGCCAACCAATTACTAAATAATCAATATTTAAAATTCCTTTCATTCCATTGGTCAGTCCGGCACCAAACTTTGCATTTAGATACTGGGGCAGATCAGAAAGGTTCTCCGGGCCCCGCGGGCGTCACAGTTACCGGTGTTACCAACCAATTTAATACTTCTTCATGTTTATGAGTGTCTGGAGCAAGAAACCAGTGTATTTATAACGCGACAAAACGTTAGATTATCATATCGTGATATAAAATGAACTATTAAATTTTTGTTGAAATTTTTTATAATAAATAAAACGAATGCTTTGAGACAAGAGTTACAGCTTTATATAGACTTTTTTTTTTAAAAAAAAGTGAATATTGGATTTACGAATCTAGCAACTTCGTTGAATTGCAGATGGTGTAAAGATAATGCAGTAATACATTCGTTATCCGCCTGAAATTTGTTTATCCGCAAGAAATCGCTGACTTGAAAGGCGTGTTGTATAATTCCGTTTGTGAAATTGGAAATTCCGAATTGTATTTCGTGGACAATTGACGTATGCTCGTGTATTCTCTCAAAAGTTTAAAATTCGCTTTCCAAAGTGAAATCCGTTTTAGCGCAATGTTTTTCTTGTCGGTTATATACAACAAGCAAGCCTGTTTTCGTGTGTGTGTTTTTTTTTTAGGGGACAATGTGAAATTCTGAAAGGCGAAAGTGTTAATTTTAAAATGCAGGAACTCTCCACTTTAGATTTGCGTAATGAACTCGCTGCAATGTTTTCTTTCTAACCTGGGTGGATAAAAGATTTATAATAATAAGCAGGTTATGAACAGAGCTGAAACGGGTCACTTTTGGACCGGGTATGCTTCGAACCCGATGACGTGATTTTGACCCGGAGGGCGAAGCAGAGATTTCCCTATTTCCTTATACAATCTTTCGTTTGAACACTCTTTCCATCTGCTGTGACTGGGAACTACTGTTACTCCCCACAGTACACAAAAATACGACGCCGAAAAACTCGTAACGATAATAATAACATATGGAAATATTCTCATATCCCCGAAAAGAACAAAAATATCACAGGAGGGGTGTGTGTGCAAATACTCACTCGGAAATCCTATTCTGGAAGAATTTTGTGTTTGAAGTATTTAATAGGATAAAAGCATTAAAATCTTCTAAAACTCTCAAATATGAAGTTCTCAAAGATAGCTGCTCATTTCTCAAGGAATCTAACATTATAATATGGATTGATTCTAACCACAGAAGCAAGACCTTTTACCGGGTCCATTGGGTGAAGATTCGATCATGGAGTCGTCGAGTAAGCTCAGTCGGGTGATTTCGGTCAAGACCAGGTCCCGAGTCATTCGGGTCAAGTTTCGGACTGAGTCACCTATGTTCGGGTCAGACCGGGTCACCAAAATGAGCCGGTTTCAGGTCTGGCTGTGGAACCTACATGTTCTCAAACTGTACGTCGTTATTGTGTTGCCAGGAGTACGCGGAGGTCCTGAAGAAAGGGATACGAGTAGTTGGTTCCAAAATAACGTCATATTTCCAAAACCTGTGACAAGCAAAACTTCGCTAGAACGATGAGTCAATGAACCTTGTGTATCCATCGTATGATAATAATATAGAAGTCTCGTTGAGTGTCTGACTTCGAATCGAGCGGCCGGGGTTTAAATCCTGGACAGTACGGTGGAGGATTTTTTTGGTGCTCCCATGCCTAACGCTGTGAAGTGCACTCAGTCTCATATCAAATTCAGTAGCAAATTGTCATCGGTACTACTCCCGGGCACCTTGGGAGGTAAAGGCGGTCTAGCGTGGAACAACCCACCCCATCTCACTTCGTGCCGTAGGTAGAGAATATGTGGAGCGCTTCATGGAATAAATCGCTCTTTTTATTTGTAAGTGCCACAAAGGTCAGTTGCTGAGGATGTGCACAAGATTTTCTGTGATGGAAGGGAGATGAATTTGATCTATGTTGTAAGTCCTGTAAGCTTTTCAAACTTGTGGACTGCATAATCTTTCAGCAGTCTAGTATTCAGCTTCTAGTATTTCAGCAGAATAAAACTTTGGATACAAACACAACATAAGAAGCAGGAAAGTGGGTTACCTCCCAATTACGAACTTGGCATTCATTAACCATCTTTAAAAACTAGGGCTCTGGAGGCCAGACCCAGCGTGACACGGTTGTCATAGTATGAAATCCTGCTTTTTTCGTTTTGTTTTTCAGCAGATGAGCGAGTACATCCATCCCTGTGACGTATGGATCATAATAAAACGAACGCCCAGTTACGTAATATCCTCTGTATTTCAATGTCTCCTGATTGCTTTATGTGACTGCATTGGGAAAAGACCACAATGGACAATGGATGAGGACCACTATTGAATTAGTAAATGTCAGATGTCAAACGTTCATTTAAATTCAATGCGATCTTAATTTCTATTGTGTTTTCTGACGTCAATATCTAAAATTCCCAACCATAAAGTTATATTTATCAGTGGACTACATATTTATCTGATTAACATGCCCAGAATAATATCTGCGCAAGTAGTGACGCTTGTATTAATAACATGCAGTAATTAAACAAGTCTATATTAATCATCTCGTATCAGTTAATAGCTTCGATGACTTAGTTGGCCTTTGAAATTATTAATACATTTCAATTTGTTTCTCGTAGAACAAGAAGCGAACTTGAGGACACAACTAATGGATTTAAATTCCAAATGATTGATCGAGCCCCTCTCACTTTGTTTTTGAAGAAAAAACACAGATTCTTACCTGAAAGATTTTTAATGATTTAAAATCTAAAAGTTACCGTGTCTTGTGATCTTGAAAGATTATTATTATCAACAAGATTATTATTGTTTTATCTGTACAATAAAGCATGTACACGAAGACTTGTGACCTTTGGGCATCTATGGCTCAGACTAGGATAAGGAAGGGGAAAGGAGACTGCCACGGCCCAGGCTCGGCATTTGCGTATTGTGACTGAGGAAAAACTCTGAAAAAAATCAGTTCCTGGTATCGAAGCCAGGACCTCCCGAATATGAAGCCTACGTTCTACAAACTGAGTACGCCGCTTGTTGATAGTATGGAATTTTTGGCTTTACGAATAAATTCAGGCGGCGGCTTTATCGTTATGAGAAATCTCAGGGTTCGCGGGGATGACTGAATTTCGGGTGTATAAAACAATGGTGGTGTGGGGAAAATAATTGACGCAGATTTCTGAGCTGCTCGATAAGTAAAGAAATTGCTAAAGTTTTAA
Organism: Lepisma saccharinum; assembly: GCA_022664845.1. Taxonomy (NCBI): domain Eukaryota; kingdom Metazoa; phylum Arthropoda; class Insecta; order Zygentoma; family Lepismatidae; genus Lepisma; species Lepisma saccharinum. The sequence goes on from JAGDQP010010187.1 coordinate 53,982, forward strand.
AATGTCTGTGATTTGCCGGCTTATCATGGTTTCCGAACAATACTTGTATATATGGTGGTGAAAAAATCTTGAAATTTAATATAGATTCCAGAACCGTTTTATTCACTGAATTATTAACGTCCGAAACGATCTGGTGAGCGTGTAAGGACGGGAGACGGGATCTACTGTTTTTGTTAAGTGGGTTCCGAACCACTCCGTTCAATGGACGCCAGCTGTCCAAAACCGTTTAATTTTTATTAGCCATGTCCGGTATTGCCTAAGGATTTCTTGTGACAACAGACAAAAGAGAATAGAAGCGGTGTAAGGAAGGTCGCTAAAAGTCGATAGTTGCTAAATAATTAGCGATAGGTGAAGTTCGCGCAATACTGAAATGTTTTATGGTCAAAGAAAGAAGTATTAAAAATGATGGCGTGAGCGGACCAAAACCTGGGTCAGCTTATAACTAATTATTTTAGCTAACTTAATACAGTAATTTCATCTCTTTTCTAGCTGTACATGAAAGAACGCTTAAGAGGCCTCCTCCCCTCATTTTTAAAAGGTTTCAAAATATTTCAAAAACTAAGAGTACCATCAAAAATGTAAGCGCACTAGAACTCACAAATTACTATGAAATACTATGGACAGCGATCTCGAAATCTTGTCGATTGATGAGTGCTGAGACTTCAGTTAAACGATGACGTCATGATCTTTGAAAACTTACCACTCATCAATGGACAAGATTTCGAGATCGCTGTCCATAGTATTTCATAGTAATTTTGATAGTACGCTATACGCTTACATTTTTGATAGTACTCTTAGTTTTTTTAAAAAAATATTTTGATGGTACTCTCCCCACACTTCTTGTACACATTTCTTAAACTTGTTCAGCGCGAATACATTTTTTTTTCAGTGCTGTAATGGCTCTCGATTTCATTTGGACTCGTATAATATCTCATATGTATCATACATAAATAAATGATATTTAATTATATTATTGAAAAGGGTCGAGACTTCAGAGAGGGAGCATATTTTACCAAGATGAAGTTCCGATGTGAAAAAATAGCTGTTTTGCATCTTTCTACAAACGTTAGTATTACCAGAGACTACATAATAAGATAGACTTATCCCGCCTACATATTTTCCTCGACGCTAAGGAGCACGTGATTTAGAAGCCTTCCGCTAGATGATTCTGGCGACTACTTTCAGTCGCTGGTTCTATCCAGTAGTAGCCACCAGAGCCACCAAACGGCAAGCTTCAAAAGCACGTGCTCTTAAGCAAAAACCATTGATTTTAGCGCAGAGGAAAATAGGTAAACGGCATAAGTCTATATTATTGTTTAGTCTATGGTATTACTGCCAGTTTCTTAATATATGTATATATATTAGGGCTAAAGTATAACTACTACTTAATATAGCAACGACAAAGAAGTGTTAATCTCGATTTTTCTAAAAGTTTTTTTTTTTTCGCGTTCTATCCGTAATGTTCATTTGTTTATGCCACGTTTTGCCACTGGAGTTAATCCAACAAATAGTAAATCACTAAAGGGTAAAGTGTCCTGTGTTAAATAAACTCCAAAGAAGGCGACATGAATACATTTTTGTTCTTACATCATTTACAAACATGTCACATTAAACAGTAAGTGAAAATATGGTCTAATTTAGTAACTGATAACTTCAGACCATCGGATTCTATAAGCTATTTATTTTTCAAGTACACAAACTCAAAGCCAGAACCTTTATACGCTTGCCTAACGCCTTAGAACTGACGACTACCGCGGTCATGTAACCATTATATATATAATGGTTACATGACCGCGGTAGTCGTGTAGATATATATATATCAGGTGTGTAAATATGAAACCGGAATTTGTCCATAGACGGCGTGCTGTCACTGTGGTTACCGTAAAACTGCGTCCTTGGCGCCACTTGCTTGTTTTGACTGCTGATAACGATTTGCAACTCACAACCAGACAAGTTTCATGCCATACTGTAGTATTTAATAGCGTTGAACATGGCGCAATTTGTACCTACAAACTACGATGTGCGGACAGCATTGATTTTTTGTTACCATTTGAAGAAAACTGCTGCAGAATCGCATCGGATGCTTGTCGAAGCATCGTACGGTGATCATGCTCTTGGTAAGTCACAGTGCCATGCGTGGTTTAAAAAATTTTAAAGTGGCGATTTTGACGTGAGAAACGAAGAATGTGGAAGACCACCGAAAAAGTTTGCAGACAGCGAATTGCAAGCTTTGTTGGATGAGGATGACGCTCAAACGCAACAACAACTCGCGGATCAATTAAATGTGACACGAGAAGCAGTTTCCATACGTTTAAAAGCCATGGGCAAGATTCAGAAGGTGGGAAAATGGGTTCCACATGCATTGACTGAACGACACCAGGAAAACCGAAAAACCCACTTGCGAAATTCTGCTCGCCAGGTACAAAAGGAAATCATTTCTCCATAGAATTGTGATTGGTGACGAAAAGTGGATCTATTTCAAGAATCCTAAGCGTAAAAGATCATGGGTAACTCCAGGAGAACTGGCGACATCGACTGCAAGACCAAATCGCTATGGACGGAAGACAATACTTTGCGTTTGGTGGGATCAGAAGGCAGTGATCTATTATGAACTGCTGAAACCTGGCGAAACGGTTAATACCCAACGTTACCGACAACAAAT
>JAGDQP010010188.1:0-20237 GCA_022664845.1 Lepisma saccharinum
GAAATGAAAGATTCAGAAAACATATTTAGTGGAATTGCGTTATATTTTCAATATTAAATTCCGAACATTGGTTGAAATTTGAAGAAAATGTTACAGGTTTGCGACAAATATTGCACTAATTAAACTTCTGCTGGCACCATCCAGCGTGAATAAATTGGAATTCATCCCCCACACCCCTACAAATTGAGTGTTGTACATCTTTGCGACGAATTGAACACAAACGAAATTTGTTGTGGAGCGTGACACGGGCTCTTCCAAACAAAATTAACGTGGTTTTTTTTTTTTTGCGACGACTTGATCACAAAGTAAACTTTATACAGGACAATCGGACACAAACGAGTGACATAAAATTTCGTTTCAAAATTTTCATTTTCGTTTAATTTAAAAGTGAAAATGTCCCTAAAATTGAGAGTCGCATAATTTTGCGACCATCTGAACAGAAACGGAACTTTTTGTTGTAATGTTCAGCACAAACGAAGCACAATCGATTCACGATAATTCGATTTAAAGATTAAGATTTTGTAGATTTTTTAGCGTGAAGCTGACCCCCGTAAATAATTTGAATGTAGCATATTTTTGCGAAGAATTGAGCACTAACGAAACCATTTTCTGTCATTATACAGCACAAATTATTAACATAAATTGACTTTTTAAATTCATTTTTCGGTGAATTTAACTCTAGCAGGTCAAAGACATGATCAGTTTCGTGTTGGACCAAGGGTGGCACTTTGTTCCACTGTATCTTTTGCTTACATTAGTGAATTGATTTTGGACTGAGAGAATTTAAGAATAGTTTAAAGGGCAAATTGAACTATTTCAATTTATTTGGAAGTCTTTTTCGCACTAATACGGGTATGTAATTACAATATTACCTACAGAATTACATAAATGAATTTTATAATATCTTTTGGGCTTAATCTAGATATACTGATATACAATGTATAATCAAAATAAGTTATTACTACGCAAGAGCAGAGATACAACTATTGTTTTTCACTAGCTTCATTTATCATATTTAGAGTGCTCGCGGGATGCAGTTTAAGTCTGAATCCTCAAACTGAAAATTTTTCACAGATATTTACCCTTTAGTTATGACCACCATATAGAGTGTTATGGAACTTGCTAAGCTGATTGTTGTTCTTGAAAATTTATTCTACCCAGGCTGACTAATCACAACAATAACAACATTCAAATACCACATGTGATTACTGATAAAGCCATCAGGAGTGCCAACTGTCAACAATGAAAAAAAAATATATATATATGTGGGTATCGTACTGGACCAAGAGTTGCACTTTGTGCCACCTTATTAAAAATGACCTAAATAAACCAATTGGAATTGAGTAATAAGCGGTGCACACATAATGAGAATTACCACTAACCAAAAAATAATAGCTATTGTTTTCACGTTCCTTACTCAAATATTGTTTGAGAGTCAGCAGAATATTTTCATTTGTGGCACTTTGTGCCACCCCTGGACCTGCTAGGGGAGTCAAGTTATCCTCAAAACTGAATGTCGCATAACTTTGCGACGATTTGAGCAGACACGGAACTTTTTGGTGTAATGTTCAGCACAAACGAAGCACAATCAATTGATGCCAATTCAAGCTCAACCTTGAAATTTTATCGAAATTTCGAGCGTGAAGCTATGCCTCCCCAAAACAATTTGAAGCCACTGGATTTTGCGACGAATGGAGCACAATAAAAACTTTCTAAACCACAATCCGGCACAAACGAATCACAAACGATTGAAGTAATTTCAATATCAAAATATATATGCCCCCAAAGAAATTTAATGTCGCACATCGTTGCGACGAATTGAGCACAAATGAAACTTTCTACTGCACAAACGACTGCACAAGTTTCATTTCGAAATTGAAATTTTGGGCGAAATAGAGTGTGAAGTTGGCCCCTTAAAATTAAAGGTTGCATAATTTTGCGACGAATTGAGCACAAACGAAACATTTTGTAACATAATACGTCATAAACGAAGCATAAACGAATACATTAGTTTTTTTTTCGGTTTTGCCGTCCTTGGAGGATAGCTTCACACACGCCCAAAATTGGATGTCGCATAATATTGCCATGAATTGAGCACAAACGAAACTTTTCGTGGCACAATCCGGCACAAAGGAAGCACAAACGATTGCTTTACTCTTGGTCGTTTGTGCCTTCCTGGGGAAGAGGGCAGCTTTACGGAGGTATTGTTACCATTTTTGATGAATTAAATATTTTATATATTTTTTTTACTCAAATGCTGATTGTTGCAAACCAGAAATAATAATTTTCTTAAGATTTGAATAAAAGGTGTGGAAAACTGCTTCTACTACTAATAATAAGATTATTATTTGTAGTAGAATTAGTTGTTGTTGTTGTAGATGTAAAATTATTATTACTATTATTATTAGAAGAAGTAGTAGTAGTAGTAGTAGTAGTAGTAGTTAGTGTTGACAACATATTTTATTCATCCCGTTCCAACGGACGGGAAAATGAGTTATTTTATTAATATATAACAGGTGTAAATGTAAATAACGAAGCTAATCGATTGAAAAGAACCTTCCAGTTTTAGAGTGAAAATCGTAGTTTTCGCCACCCTTTCCAAACATGAGGAATTCAACGGAATATGGCTCATGTCGGTCTGAATTGTTGTTACTGAGATCTAGATGAGTGAAAACGGACAGAACAAGCTCCATACCTTCCCTTATTGACTGACGTTCATACACGGGCGCTAATAATGAAAGTGCATGGAGGTAATTGATATTCTGTCCTAATAATGATGCTACTTTCTGATCTGATCTTCTGAAATGGTGTTGTGAACGAGAATTTTGTCTGGGTACTCTTAGGTTAAAAGTGGAAGAAGATCGTTGGCCCTGAGTGTGACTTGCATTATTCTATAAAGAAATTTTAAGTAAATTAGTTTTCTTCGTGTGTCTATGTTTTTTTAGTCAAGAGAATTCAAAATGTCTACGTTAGATTTGTGTTGGAGGTTGGATACCCTGTATTGTACAATGCGGATAAAGAAATTTTGGACTTTGTGCAATTTAGATAAGTTGGTTTCACAAGCCATGGACCAGATAGATGAACAGTACTCGATAGTAGGGAGTACACAAGTGAGAAAATATGACCGAAGAGCTCTGAAATCTTTTATATCGGTAAACCTGTAGAGAAGTGCAAGAAGTAACTAAGCACAAGATTTAAACACCAAACAAGATAATATTTGTATCGAGCCGCCGTAACTTAGTGGTAGGGGGTTGGCATAGCATTCGGGAAGTCGTGGGTTCTATCCCACCGGCCGACCATCCTGACTGAGGTTTTTTCTGTCACACCAGGCAAATACCGGGATAACACCTTGAACATAGACCCTGGTCAACACCTTCCCGAATCTTTTCTCATCCCCTGAGCCTTAGATGCTTAAAGGCCATATATAAAGTTTAATTAATTTAATTAAGATAATATTTTTCACGTGCTGACAATATATAAACAACAACATCCGGTATTCACGTGATAATGAGCAAGTAGACTCCGATAAGCAACAAAATAAACTATCACCTAGAGTGCGTGTAAATGATAATTTAACAGTCGTTTCGGTGATAGTGAAATCTTCGTAAAAACGATTTCAGTCGTTTATTACTGACTATCCATTAACGAAGAGATACTAGTTCTAACCAATGATGCCATTAAAAAAGCATAAAATGACAATTTTGTCCTCTTCCACACCCACCCATAAGGAAACTAGTGCTTAAACCATATGAAGATAGAAACTGAGAGAGTAGAAACGTCGCCGTATAATCTAGCTACAAGTACAAAAGAGTACAGAAGCTATTAATGAAGAATAATAAAAATTTAGCAAAGGGAAAATCATTCTTTTTCGGTTGTAGAAGCGCTGGCTCCAGCAAGTATAGGGTCCAACGGAAATGTTATAGGAAATTCAAGGATTCCAAATATTCTTTTACCTCCTTTGGTAAAAAAAACTTTGGTAAACTTTATTTTTATATGGGCCAGTCTAGTAACTTTGGACTTCGGCCCGTCACGATTCCCCTTTAGCTGTTAAGTGCTAAAATCCACACCCATGCCCCTGCCGGGACTCGAACCCGGGACCTTCTAGCCGATGGCCTACCGCCGCAGGCCGCTCGTCTACCCGGCCGACTCTTTTACCTCCTATTTAGCATTTAAACACATAAAAGTAGACCTTTTAAGGAGGGAGAAGAAAATTTTAGGGGAGGCTGGTCCATTTACCACAGGTGCTGCGAGTTTGGTCAGTTGTAAGGCATAAAAATCAATTAAATTATGAAAACAAAAGTTTTACACCTAAAAAGTCAACAATACTTTTTCTGTGTATTGAAGATATTTATTTTAACCACAGAATCAGTGGCGTAACGTTCGGGCCCGCTATGCGGGTGGGCCCAGGTAAAAGAGGGCCCGCGTCCGATTTTCTAGATTTATATTATTTAATACAATTTTGATTTCTAATTTAAGGAGAAATATTGCATGCGAAAGGCACAAACTAAAAACTTGATTAATCCGGAGTCCAGTTTTGTAATGTTAGGGGAATCTCCCATTTGTTAGCAAGGGATTAGTTAACGACATTGCCCTTTCAACGTCACTGAGATTTTTTTTTACAATTGAGACCACTAAGGAAATCAACTTTTTTTTCGTTCTTCTGGAAGATACCAAAGAAGAATTATATGCTGTCACTCGTTATGCGAAAGATTCCGTTATATCGATGGAGTTGTCGGATTGACTTCATATTTCATATATACACACCTTACGACCTCTAGAGTGTATATCTGGTCCAAGGTGGCGCTACGACCGAAAATTACAAAAATAGTCAAATTCTATTTTTTAAGCATTTTAGATATGATCACGCCCCTAAGTTGTTGTTAATAAGCGAAGTTATGCGGGGCCCCAGGCAAGTCAATTACTTGGGGCCATTTAATTTGGTATTAAGCCTCAATTTTAATTTATCGTCAATAGCAGTATACACTATAGTGTATAACAATAGTAGTTATAACAATACTTGTGTTTGCTATTTACTTTTATTTACTTTTCTGAAAATAAGTTTTTTTTTGTTTTACTTGTCATAATCTTCTATTTAAACTTCAGCAATTATTTAGCCTTGTTTACAAGTTACGAGACAAATATTAACAATTCATCCGACGTTAGAAGCGTAACTGCAATACCGCGAGACCCCACGTTGCCGAGGAGGGTGAAAATGTCCAAGGAGACCTACAGTCGACATATAATAATAATAATAACAATAATAATAATAATAATAATAATAATTCACAGCCATATTCAATCCCTACTAGATGAGGACTCTCCCGTGGGGGGAGGTGGTCTACTGCTCCCACGCTGACCAGGGAGAGGAGAGCCGAAGCTCTTAACTATCATCGCCACTGTCTTTTATTCACAGCATATCTCCAATTGAGCACCGAAATTGTGAGCCCTCTACGGGAATCGAACCTGGGACGCTCTCACTGAAGTCGAGCGCGCTACCGACTAGGTTCCGCAGAAGGCTCACAGGCGACATTTAATTAGATGAAAAAAAGGAAAGGGAAAATAGAGGAAACATGACAAGAGAGCTCGCCTCGAAGTTCAAATTTAAAACTTTCTCAGAATTAGTGAAAGGGAGGGAATTTCTGGCCTGGACGAAAATTTTTTATTAATCTGAAGAGAATCTCCGTTTGAGAAATGTGGCAACACTATTCTGGACAGTTAATAGTGGTTTATACGTGAGGAAAAAATATTGAAATTGTATGTATGTGCAAGATGGTGCTTGAAGGACCCTTAGGAACAAGGGTCTTAAAAGGTTCCTTGTAGGAGGCGGGGTGGGGGGGTGGGGGTAGATTTCAAGTTACGCTAGGACTTTCTGGTGTGTACAGAAAATAACTGACTGTCAAAATACATACCTCGGGATTAAAAAGAAAATATGAAATACTGGCACGCATATGAAGAAACACATTTACGATTCCATAACTCTAAACCCAATTTCCGGAAATACTGGCCATGATATTATAGATTAACGTAATTTACCTAGGTCTAAGACGCAAACAAAAAGATATGTACAGGCACATGAAAATTTTAATCTACTTACCAGAAAATAGAATCTAAATCAGTATAAATATATTTTAAATAATGACTGGCAACATCGTCTTAAAAGGTACTCATCACAAATAGATCAACGATATATAACTTGGTAAAAACCTTTGTCACAAAGATATGTAACTACATTAGATACATAATCCTCAAGATGGCCGCCAGAGCCAAGCTGCTTCGATTGTCTGTGTGCTATGTTGATTCAAACACCGATTGTTTTATACTTTCTTAGGGGACTTAACCTACGTATGCGATTTCACCTATTTACCCGTACCTAATCTTAAATCTTGATGATGATTTTTGAGAACTATTGAAAATTCGAGTATGACAGAAAAGGCAATTCCTAATCTCCATGCGTGATTATATTTGCTATATCCTTTCTTATAGTTATTAACAACGAAAAGCAAAACACGAAGTACAAGAGAAATGAATAAAGTACTTAAAGTACAAGAAAATATTCTATAATATCTCCCCAAAGTTTAAGAGTACTTGAAGAAAATAAATAGTTTTCTTTTTTGTTTTGTTAATATAATTACAGTCATTTCTCAATTTGATGCCAAACTGATGGGAACTAGATGAACGTACTGACAAGCAGAATAAGACCAGGAATCTATTTAGGAGAAGGGGTATTCGTGTAAATTAAACCCTCTCTCGAAATATTTAATATAGATTTCATACGCAGACACACCTTGAACCCCAAGCAAACCAACTTCTGAATACGTACCAGACCATGTTCTTACCCTTTACTCTTCGTCTGTTGTGGTTTAATAAAATTGCTTGTGTTGTGTGATTTAATCTTTCAGTTAATATTGCAAGGATATTAAATATTGTTTGTTCTGGATGTCCGCCAAAGTTTATGGTCTCGGTGGAGATTGTCAAGTCGAAAGTGCGGAAGCTGAAATAATAGATTTCTAGGGAACTTTCTGTTTTGGAAAGTAAAAAACAATTGAAGTACAAGGTGTTATTAAATTGGTGGGTTAATCTCCTCTGGGAAAGGGTAGCTGGCGGAATTATTGTCTTTGCTAACATATAGGTTAAAATTATAACACTCGCTATATTGTATAGAAGAAAAAAGATAATTAAAAATATTGTTCATGTAAGTGCAAATAAACAAATAAATTTAAAAATATATATATATAATTTAGTTTCAAAGAGACTTATCACGCTTCCTCATTTCTGACTGCGCTAAAACTAATGGGTTTTTGTACAGGAGCACGTGATTTTGAATCCATCAGCTAGGTTGCTCTGGCATTGACCTCATATTCTATTGTAACCTTTTAGACGTATTACAGATCGCCTCGTCTTACTGATTCCTATTGTAACTCGCCATATTATAACTAGTCAGTGTCGTGCAGATGATCAAGAAAGTGTCGATAATGTTTCAGTTCGCGTTTCAACTCATGTAGAGCGCCCAATAGCTAAAAGAGAAAATAAATGTTGCAATTGATATAAAATATATTCATTTGTAATTTTCTCAAATATAGAGAGCTTGGTTGCCATGTGCCTGCATAGGAGGCGGTCACTTCCAGTGTTTATTTTAAATTGCAGGAATTTTGCTAGGATTTTCAGTTTGGAGGGGGTGTAAAATCTAAATTTTGTGTGTGTGTGTAAGTAGATTTTCGGGTTTCTATCACTTTTTAACCGTAAACATTTTAAAGTTGGATCACGTACTACAGAATTTGGGAACGACACTTCTATTGGTGTTTCTGACAGAATCCCTGTTCATCTGGTAAGTTTGGCATCCCTCAAGGTAACGTTTGTATGCCTTGTATATTATATCTGCAGAAAATGATAACACCTGTGATTGAAACACCTTATGCAGTAATTGACTGCGGTAACATATTTCTGAAAATAATGTAATTTATACTTCTTAAAGTTTAAATATTGGAAGAGCGGTACATCAAAACAAGATAGATATCAAGAAAAAATTATCAACAACATGGACAAAAAACATTTATTGCAGATCTAATTGAATGACGGAGTCATTCTTAATACATAATGAGAGACCACTGGGAAAACTGCCAACATAATGACAGCTGGACCACACTACCGTTATTTTAAGGTAGATTCATGTCACCTTAATGTGACGTCCTTCACATATCAACAAATTAAAATCAACTTAGATACAACACGAAGAGTGGGATCATGTCTAAAGAATGCTACAATACATCTCTTAACTGTGAGAATTTGTTTTTATAAAATCAGTTAACAAAGGTATGTAGTACCGACTTTAGTGCTAAGAAAAGCACTAAACTGAATGTTGGAGAGGTTTGTAACATCGTTTACATAAATTCATACACAAATATTATAAATATAATTAAATGTTTATTTACAAATTTTAACAATTTAAACACAAGCTTTGCAATGAACACTTAAAATCACAGACGAAGAAGGAACCAACAGAGGATCTGCTTGGTTTGACTGAATAGGTGACTTCATGAGTTTAAATCTATCGAAGATGAACCAAAAATGAAATCTTGTAGTTTTTCTTAATTGTTCTAATTTGTTGTCTGTTTTACACGTAATATCCTTCTTAGAGTAACTATTGCTATTGTTTATTTGCGAAGTATCAGTTTGCTGATTTTTCACTTCTGATTTGTGATTGGGTACTGTCGTATTTTGCTCGCTTGACTTGCCACTAGGACATAGCTTTTCTTCTGTAGCTGTTACATTTTTCGCTGCCTTATTCAGCGGAAGAAACAAAAATGTCAAACCTTCCTTTAATTTCGTTTGCCTGTTGTTGTTGTGATTGGTCCCGTTCTTCTCTTCATTTATTAGTTTCCTCACACTGGATATTCTGCAAAGGTAGGAAATGAAATGGTCATTCTCATCCAGTGGCACGTGGATACAGGTTAAGTCCGAAATATCCACGGCTTTTAGCAAGTGGTAAGTTTCATTGTTTCTAGATTTGCTTTCAGTCACGTTTTCCCTTTCTTCCATCACTGAAATTGACTTGTTGGTTTCTCGAACAATATGATCTGTAAAGTAGAGGTATTTTGCATTTTAATAGTAAGCAATTGTTTCTTCAATTGAATTAAAAAACCGAAACTCATAACAATTCGTCTAGCTTCGTAAATATCACCGAAAGTGGGCTATCAATTTGCCAAATGAAACCCACTTCATCTGATACAATATGTAAGGTGTCAAGGGATATTGACAAATAAGTTCAAGGTACTATTTTATATACAACTCGAAGCATCTGTGAAACAAAACTGTCATATTTTGTACAAAGAAACCTTGAACCTTAATGTGTCCATGTTCAAAATATGACAATTTTGTGTCGCATATTTCGGGTTATATATAAAAGATTACCTGGAACATCTTTATTCGTGTCACTTGTATCCCTTGTCTTCTGGAGTTTATATGCAGACTTTTAGCTACTGAGGGCAAACAAAGACAGACAGAGAGGAGAAGCCGGAAGAAGAAGAAAGACTTGAAACAGGTAATGTAGCAGTAGATGTCCACGTTCGCATACTGGAAACACAAGTTTCGTTCCACTACACCTTTATTTTTACAGCATGGACGATGCTAAGTAAGTGTTAATGTTACCTTTTGCAGTTTCTTATTTTACCTTGATTCTTGGTTTAGTTCCATTGAAAATGGATTTCAAACGAATCCGAAAGCTCGATTCTTAATCATACTATATTTCATTCGCACTATTTTTGCACCAAAATTTAGTACAAGGTTAAATTATTTCTTGGGTTTTACGTGTAGTAGAGCAAAGTTCTTACACTGCATTAACCTACAAGAAGCCACAAATAGATCTGAGATTTTCAGTACACATACAAAAGCGCAAGGCAAAGAAGAAAATCGGCCTTGCACTAATTCATTGTCCAAAGTTAGCACGTATGAAGTATAAAAGAAGACATGAACGATGGTTTGCAATGTAAGTATTATCATGATCATAATCCATCCTTACGTAATATTTTATAATGTTCATGTTAAAAAATTTGTTTTCTTTATATCCAATGATAATAATACATATATAATCATATATTGATCGTCATCATAACCCCAGTGGCCTGAGAAAGAACGTGTATACAAAAACATTGGAAATGCACTGGCTTGGTCCTATAGTAAGTTTTATTATGCTACTTGTAGCAAAGATAATTTATATCTCGTGAACCGTCTATATAAATAAGTAGTGAACTTTCGCCCGAATAGACGTGTTCTCAGAAACAGACATTTAGAGAAGGACAGGTTACAGAAACTGGTCAGGTTGGCATGACGAACAAATTAAGAGTAAGGAAATATGGTGGGAATGAAGTAAGCAGAGAAGGAAAATTAGAACCACGAAAGGGAAAATAAGAAGTAAGTATAAAAGAGTAAGAAACTCACTATTAAAGAAATAGAAATAGAAAATTTAATAAATAATAATAAACTATAAAGAAAGCACAGTTGGTGAAATCGAAAAGCAGAAAATCACTAATTAACAATAACAAAGGCAAAAGAATTGAACTTACACTCATGGATCATAGGTTCAAAAAACCCAAAAACTTTGCATCTAATCGTAACATTTCTTGTTTAAAAACTTTGGAACTAATAAATCGATTTGAGTACAATTTATTTTAACTTACAGAAAATTACAATCTTTTCTTACGCTACAGTAAACTGTAAGCAAATTGATCAATCTATTCTAAATTTATTCGGAGAAGAAATTTTACGTCTGGGTAAAAAAAAAAAAAAAAAAGCTCTAAATGTACAATTTCCACAACGAATGTTAGCAAGTTCGTTCGAGATACGATATCTTCTTTCTCAAAGGTAGAACTATATTGGAAATGGGCAATGGATGAGATAAAAAGACGTATGTGGCTGTATGTATGAGAAAATCAAATAAATGAAAACATAGTTCATCGTCGTATAAAAGAACCACATCCGACTAGGCCAGCTGCCATGGTAAAAGTGTGACTTTATACCTAGTGTTGCCAAGTTCCTGTAATATTACGTCTGTAATATTTCAAGTATATTATCAAGTACGTCTGTAATATTTCTTATTAAATGGTGTAGCGAATGTAGCGATCTAGAGAATGGAAACCATGTAGCTTCTAATGTACCTCGGTGTAAATACGATTTCTTTACATTCCTTAGACATCATTGGTTTACTTGAAAATGATAGCTTTCTTACATGTGGGACTTGGGATGTAACATCATCTGGACTAGTCGAATCAGTTCTTTTTACACACAAGGATTTTCAAGGTATTTTTATCGTGCATTATTTTGTTTAATCGTATTTTCGACCGCATATAGCCAGCTATCACTCCTTAGTTTATCCACTCCCATTCCAAGTGTTGAGAACGATGATGTCATGCTGTTCCAAAAACCTAAGGATTCGCTAGAATTCATTATGCGAGGTGTACATTAGGGTGGTTCGAAAAAAAAAGTGGCAATTGGCTTTGAGAAGAAAGATGAGAAAAATATTTTCTAAAATCGGATAATGTCTTCCAATCGCGCATATAGTATTAATATTCCTAAAAATTATGAATTTAATTTTTTTTTCGTAATATTTTAAAAATAAACTCATGTAATATTTTAGACGTACTGAAGTGCGGAAAAATTGAAACTGTACTAACAAGAAAGGAAAAAGAAAATATTTTAAATCAGATATCATTTCCCGATCTCGCATATGAGTTAAAATTCACCCCCGAAAAAAATAAAAATTATAAATACTATTTTTCGTAAATTTAGAAATAATATCCATATTTGATATTAGAAGTCTTATTTTTTTTTTTCATGTATATCACATGCCTTGATGTCATTTTATCAATAGAAACTTTTACGATAATTATATATTTATTGTTTATTTCATTTTAATGTGAGCCCCAGAACCCTACCCTTCCTGTTCACACAAGGCTACTGGATTTTTTATTTGTATCTGTAATAAAGAAGTTTCCCTTTCTTTCTGTAGTGATATAAGTTTACCAGCTTTCTATTATTCTGGTTTTACTCTAATGGTTTACCGGTATTCCGGGTTAATTTTGCTATTTTTGTCCTGTAGGTATTTTTGTGCTCATATATTTGGCCACATACCCATGTGTGTGTATCAGCTCTTCTTAAACGCTGAGGTTTCCTTTTCTCATTAAATACTATCCTTTTTTTTTCGGTATTCCGATTTCTGTGGATCACTGTTTCAGCCGTTTGGTGGTAGTGACTTTTTTTTTAGTATTCAGTGTTTGTCTTCATGGGGTGACGATTTAGTTTAGTGGTCACCCAGCCAAGTTTTGACCAGGTTTTTGGTTGCTTGGTTTCCAGTTTATTGTGCTGGTCACATCTCTTTTCTACTTTTCCTCTTGTCTATTTGTTTGGTCTCCCGTTTGAGGAACTTTCTCTGGTTTCTGAATTTTTCAGGTTTTCTTTTTGAAATCTACTATACATTGTTTGCATAAACTGATTTCTTCTTAAAATATTCGGTTTATATAGTCTCTATTACATTGTTTTGGCCATCGAAACAGCTGAGTTGTCTTTTACGTCACTGTTTTCTCCTTTGTTTATATTTTGTATTGTGAACTGCACAGGCAATTCCCTACATTTGTTCACTGGTTGGTATTTAGCATACGTATCTCAGGCCAGGTTCAAATATATATGCTGACATTGATCAAAGGTACGGATTGTGCCTCTTTTGCACAATAATTTCTTGCAATAAGCTGGAATTTGATCAATTCTGTTTAATATAGAGAAGCTTCTCATATTTTGTTATTAGAGGCTGGCCGGTGTATCAACCAAGCTCAGTTTTAAACATCAGGTTTCATCTATGCATTTGCTTTGAGCTACATAATGATTCAGCAAAGTGTTCTTTGTGTATCAGCTTTCTGAGTATATCTTGAATTCTTTCCAATCCCCCTCTCATCCTGTAGTGGGGTCAAAAGACTGCTAGTTAACTCCTGATTGCTAGCTGGAGGTGATATGTGTGGGGGGAAGGTCTCCTCCATTGCTCCTTTTCTCAGGGAAACTTCCCCAAACGGGAGACCAAACAAACAGACATGAGGAAAATAGAAAAAGATGTGACCAACAGAATAAACTGGAAGTCAAGAAACCAAGAGTTCGGTCAGAACTTGGCTGGGTGACCACTAAAACAAGTTGTCAGCCCATGAAGACAAACTTAGAATACTAAAATAACCACTTTCACTACTACCAAACGGCTGAAACTGTGATCCAGAATCTCGAAATATCATAAAAAAAAGAATAGTACCTAATGAAAAATGAAATTCTCGAACTTTTGACAAGAGTTGATACACACATATCGAGGCCGAACATATGAGCACAAAAGCACTCACAGGACAAAATTGCAAATTTAACCGGAAATACTGGTAAACCGTTAGAGCAAAAGCAGAATCATAGAACACACTGCTAAATATATCACTACAAAAAGATAGAGGGGAAAAACTTCTTTATTACATATACAAAGAAAGAAAGGATCCAGCTAACTTGTGTGAACAGGAAGAACCGGGCTCCGGGTCTCACATTATAATGAAATAAACAGTAAATATAAAATTATCGTAAAAGTTTCTAATTATGAAATAACATCAAGGAATGTTTTATACCTGGAAAAACCATAAGACCTCAAATATAAAATGGATATTGATACGAAATTTACGAAAACTAGTAAAGAAAATTAGAGGAAATTGATAGATCTCTGATTTTAACTA
Source organism: Lepisma saccharinum (assembly GCA_022664845.1). NCBI lineage: Eukaryota > Metazoa > Arthropoda > Insecta > Zygentoma > Lepismatidae > Lepisma > Lepisma saccharinum. The sequence continues at coordinate 13,740 of JAGDQP010010188.1, forward strand.
TTTTTTTTATTCCTTTCTTGTCAGTACCAGTTGCAACTTTTCCGCACTTAACCCCATCTAAAATATTAAAAATATTGCAAAGAAACTTAAAAGCCTCATTTTTAGGAACATCATTAACATCGCTTCATTGTTGTTATGTATATCCAAATCTATAACAATGAAGCTCTTTCATCAACAACGAAGAAGAAGGAAAATTTAAAAATCGGCACGGATAAAACTCTTGAAATGGTTACGAGCTTTCTTCCCTCAAAGTTTGAACTCTCTAGGCTTGAATTTGTAGGAGCAGCATTGAAATTTCGTGCAACGATAAAAGTACATTAGACATATACGGAGATTACCTCGAACTGTAATCTTAAAAGATTACCTCGAACTTCCTTTTTTGTTCAAGAATGTCTCTTGTATCCTTTGGCTTCTGGAGTCAACAAATATAAGGCAAAATACAGTTAAGGTTATTGTGTAGAGCAAGTGAATTACGGTAAGTCGATTTTTATTTCCATCATACGGGTCTACATGTTTGCGAAACAAACCAAAGAATCTCTTCCAGATATTGATACGAAAAGTTTGATCAAAGGAACCGTCATGTTGTGAAGTGTGTTTTTGGGAGTTACGCAGTTTGGTTATTGGATTAATAATAACTAGTTACGAACATGGGTCGGTAGATATATTTTGGTCACGTCGGCCTAGAATAAGAAGAAAGAGTCCCCATGAGGGAAAACTCGGTAAGCCTCCGGTGGCCCGCCTTTCATGGTTGGTGGGCCACCGGCGGCCCGCCGAGTTTTCCTCATGGAGGTATTGGTACTTTAGAGTAATTGCTGCTCCCAGAGTGTGTGTTGTGAGTGTGTATAGATGTTCAAATGGGAGACTGCAATATAAAATAATAGGTTCGAATTTTGTAGCGGATTTTATAACGTCTTTGCAGGAGGAAGCGGTCTGAATGGATTCTTACGGATATGTGTGACTGTATAAACAGCGAGCACAGCGAAGATACAAGTTTAAGTTATTAATCTATGTTTAATTGTGCTTACCATTCAAACTTGCGGAGTTCTTTGTCGCCTCTGCTGACTTTGAAGAGTTCCTCCTTGCTTGTTGAAGTGATAGCACATACTCAGTAGAATATATTGGTGTTGTAGAAGGTTGCTGAATCTGTTGCAGTAGGCTATCATCTATTAGATTCCCCGTTTCTAAGATGCTATCATTGGCATGTTGCGTCTGCATGAACAAAGCAATGTTGCTCAAATTTCCTGGCTCTGGATCGGTAAAGTCTCTCAATCTACAGAGAAATGCGGCATATTTACTTACATCCTTGCTTACATAGGGGTTTCGAAGTGGAAAACACCCGAAAGGAGACGTCTCGATGTTCGACTTTTCTATATTAACCGACGTCATCTTTCTGGGAAGGACATCTCCGATAGGTGTTACATTCATATCCGAGTCTCTGTTGATGGATGAGGAGTCAATGGTATCTACATTGAAGGATTTTCCAAGTAATGTTGCAACTGCATCTGTAAAAGAGACAAGGGGAACAACAAAATTTATTACGACATTCATCAATTATGATGTTTTCCATATCAAAGCTTTGCTTTTATAAATTATACATGGCCTGAGCCAAAGTGGCCTAAATGTCATAAAATTGAAAATTCAAATGAATCATGCATAAAGTAATCAATAACTAGGACTGATTTTCAGTTTTTTTTACTAGGTTTCTATGCAATACAAGGTAAATATTCCCTCGTTTTTACCATGTTCTTACCATACTTTAATACAATTTGTTAGGATAGATTATAAAAGAGCATTGGTCATTAAGTAAGGGACATAGTAGTATGATTAGAATATGTTGTTAAGACATTATTGATAGTGAATATATTCTTTGATACTAAGGAATTATAAATTAAATCGAAAATATTTGTAGAGGAATAATAATAATAATAATTTGTGTACCTGAATATTACAATAATTAAGTCATTCTAAAAAGAAAGAGCTGAAGGTATACATTAATGGTTACACTGTTATATAACATACGTACGAAGACGACAAACAAATCGCCTGAGCCTTAGAGGCCTAAAGGTCATAAATATCTTCAATTTCAAAGGTGGCAACGTTTCGACAAAGGCATGGTCATAGCAAGGATATAGAGGAGTAGGCGGTGAGGAATGTGTTGTTACGGCGTGATCCAGAGTAGATTCGTCGATATGAGACCAATACTGAAAAATACGAGCCTATTCGATGCCCGACCCTACCCTGATACTCATCTGTTTGCCTTGGTAACGAGTTTACGCTTGTGTAGGGACCTAACTTGAGAGCTATAGTGTGGGAGACAGCCACGACGGTGATGACTTTCTCCGCCAAGAGTTAATTATCGTGGGACGTATATCAAAATACTTTTTCCAAACGTTTAGCAGGTGGGAGATTCTTTGTAATAGAATAGCAGTGGGAGAATGTCGGCAATACAATATCCGCCAAGTTTGTGGGAGGAAGACAAATTCCTCTACCAGATACTTACTGAATGAAACACTCATTTTCAAACTTCCCAAAACAGCGTACTTATTCGTTTAAAACATTTTTTCCTAACACAATCTCTAAATGCAGCAAGTATGTAAATTTGCCATTGGGCCTGCAGGGCCACCAGGCTGGACTTCTCGCCAATTTGGGCCACTTTCGTCCTGTGATTATTATTGAAATCAATGTGAATTATAATTAAATAAGTTTAGATTTATTGAATCAGATCCGCCCCAGACCAACTAGCCCGCCCCATCGCAAACTACAGAGAATTCACTAGATTCAAGCTATAGATTTTAAATGACTTGATTCTTGTTCTAATTTGTGTGATCTGGAAGTGGACAATTAATAAGCTACATTTAAATGTTGTGTTAAGTAGTTGTGTTTTCTATTGCACAGGTTTTGTTTTATTTACTGAATTGATTGATAATTAACAAGCCTAGCTGATGTTAAAATAAATTAAATAATCAAAAGAGTTGATTTTAAATAATTTTGAAAATAATGATTTTTTTTGCGGGAGTGGGAAGAGGAGATTTGGTGTAAGGTTAATTTCTATATCATTTCTTCTACACTTCTTCTTCTTTTAACTGGATGTTAGGCAACCGCTTACAGTCCATGGGAAAAGTGTGTTAGTTCCTTGTATATTAGATTTAAATTAATTTTCATTGTTGATTGATGTGATCTTCGTTCCCTTCAAATTTATGTTTCTTTATTTTGAGAGTGTAATATCTTATGCGTTATTGCTGGAACAGTCGGGATTTTTTTTCAATTTTTTTGTGTTTAGCAAAAGGTTCTAGTCCAACATAAATGTGACCTTCCACTGATTTGATTATGTTCAGATGATACTGAAAAAAGTTCCTCGGAAGCTTGATTTATGGCGATTTGAATCTGTTGTAAATCCTTGTTATGAATTAAGGAAAGAACTGTTGACATCCATTTTAACATTTTGTTTGTAATAATAATCTAGTATGTTTTGCAATTTGGATTTCAGTGTTTTTGATTGTGTTAAATCAACATTTGAATTCGTCAGTTCTTGAGTTTCTTCTTGAGAATTTGAGAACATAGTTGAGCTGTCCCCAGTTCTGTAAATTTTATTGTTATTTTTAATTTCGTAACGAAGAGGTCTTTGAGGGCAATTTGCCGCGGCAGTTCTGTGACCTTGTTTCCTGCAAGTTGCACAATAGTCCTTCTTTGGATTTATTATACATTTATAGCTAATGTGTGCTTGTCCACATTTAAAACAATGTGGTTCATTGGAGCATTTCTTCTCTTTATGATATTGCATGCATTATAATTACAAGGAAATGGACGTGAGGAATTCCGAGATTCTTCAACTCTGTATCTGTTACGGCCTATAGTTAATCCATTGGTAATGAGATAACTGACTAACTTGGGATCCCTTGTAAAAAGCCTGACCATGGGAAGCGGTCCCCTATCGTTTCATATTCTAACCACTCCCGTAATAGGTATGTGTTGAGTTGTTGCTTCAGAGTATTAAGATCCACATTTGTGGGCAGATTTCTAACGACGCATGTGAATGACGTAACAGTTTTCCTATATTGTGGAGTAACTCTTTCTCTATCATAAGCCAAAAAAGTGGCTTCTTTTCCAAATTCATTCTCTTTAAAACATTTCAGGAATTTATTTTTGTCATCCAAACTATTGAAGTACATTTTCACTCCATTTAATCGCTCCGTGGGATAACCAATGTAATTAATTTCCTCTGTTTTTTTTTTCTAAAATCATTTTTTCAAAAAGAAATGGATTTGTCAATTCTGGCTTTAATTCTTTGATAATGACAACATGTTTTCTGTGTAGATTATACTTTCTTCATTGAAATGTGACTGAGTGAGATCATCACATATGGTAGTAGGATTACCAGCCCTAACACTATCATTAGTCCTATTTACTGATGCAACATTTGCTGTCAGATACAAGTGATAACAGTTTAGCAATTACTACGAGACACGCACTCTCTCATATTTCTCCTATATACACATATTACATACAAGAATTTTCGCACGATTATTCCTCACATATATTGCGGAATAATAGTTACTGCTATTGTTTTTACCCAACGTTCAACACTGCTAAAATATAAATGCTTCTCAACTGGTAGATGGGCAGCGCCATCTCCTGGGTATCTTATAATCAAAAACCTGCTCTGCAATCTGGGCTGGCTGACATCCCTTTCAATATCCGGGGGCCATCGTGCAGCCCAATCACATCTTGCGTAAATATGTGTGTATGCTTCATTATTCAGGAATGGATAGGATGTTTACTAAATTTTCCTCCCGTTACAGGGTATTCTGCCAATTGACAGCAAGGTAACAGGGTAGCCAAGTCATGAAGATCGGAAAATTACTAAAGCAACCAGGAAAACAAATAAAAGTAGGAGTTGGTATGAGACTCCCTAAAGAAATAATGCAAAGAGGATAAAGATGCTCCTGTCTCTCCGCAATTGTGGCAGGATTAAGAATTTTCAGGATACTCACACGGAAGGTTTAATCAAAAGTACGGCCATGATAAGAAGTGTGTTCTGGTATGGGGGAGATGAGGTAAAAATGGTTAGAAGTGCCTGTGTTTCCCCAACGTAGAAACCTGAACACGTGTGTGTTACAACGTAGGAAGTGAGGAAATGCAATTGCTGGAGTATCGAACGAGTATTTATTGTAAGTTATTTATTACACTTACCAGATTTGAGAGAAGAGGACTGTGTAGGTCTAGTTTTGATAAGGATTGTGTTTAGATAAGAGGGTTGCGGTAGGCTATTTTGGGGCAAAGGGGTAAAGCTCTTTCAGTCTTAGGTGATGCAGTGAAGATAGGGTACGCTAGTTTTTGGAGTACCTGAAGCAGGTACGTACTCACACGTTGGTTTCTGGTGGTCTGGCGCCTTTGAGAGAGTTTCGAGCTCTGTCTGGGTGTAAAATTTACGTAAAATGCATATAAGTTTGCCATTAATTTAAGAAAAAATCTTAATTTTAGGTGGGGCCCGGAACCCCAGGACCCCCTCTGCGTACGTCCCTGCCTGAGGGTTAGAATGGTACTGAGAGAGAAGATTGAGGGAAAAGGAGCTTTGCATGAAGACCTAGTGGAGATTTGGTGATTGTTGGCAAGGTCCAATTGTATTTGTTAAGGTTACTGGGATATGCGTCCTGAGTCATAATTGCCTAAACGCATTAAATTCAATTCAATATTACAGCAATATCACTAATAGTAATGAAAAATATGTACAAGTTAAATATGACACATGCACATAGGTCCTAATGAGTAACAGAAACATTAGGAAACTCCAATAGAACGTACTATCCTACGAAACGGAAACAACCACTTAACGAATATAGTTGGTTTGGTAGCTTTGGCTACACAAGTTACACCCCAGAACTAATAAATATCACAGCTTAATGGACAACTGCAGCAAATAAGCTCCACAAAATAAAATTACATATTAAAACTCTTTGTTTCAATATTATTTACAGAATTCAAAGTTATCGCGAACTTAATTTTCAACGGAAAAAAGAAAACTGGAGGCACACCATTAACTTAACAATACTAAATTTTCAACATGGGGCGTCCTGTTTTTAATTAAGTAATTTGTTTCAAATTTCTTATTACTGGTGAAAATGAGGTCTAAAGTGACTTCGAAAAGTCAAAATTTAAATTCAAATTGCATCTTTTCATCATGATTGTATGATATTGGACAAACCAAGAAAAAAAAGTAAAACAATTTTAAGTCAGCTTCCATAACAACATTGAGTAAAGTGGCTTCATGTTTAAGATGCAGTACATTTTCCCATACTTTGACCTCACAAAAGCCTTTGATTTGGTTAGTCATGTTCACTTGTTACATAAACTGTCTCACAGGTTTAACATTCACGATCAATTCTTATCTTTAATTAAAGATTACCTAGCTGACCGCCAGCAGCGTGTTCTTCTGTCTGGCGCTGCTTTGCAGTGTATTATTACATCTGGAGTACCACAGGGTTGCGTACTCGGACCCTT
>JAGDQP010010188.1:20247-56640 GCA_022664845.1 Lepisma saccharinum
AACTGAAATACCTTACATTAAAATAGAACTGTGCAGAAACACAAAGTGCAACAACAACAGGATTGCACAAGAACCAAATTTTGACCTTGAAACATATCCCCTTCTTAAACACGAAATATTTTTATTTGAATTTGAATTTCTTTCTAACTTTTGGCATTTATGGCTCAGGTCAGGATAGGGTATGGGAAGGATTCGGTCAGGGCCTAAGTTGAAGTTAACATCCCGTTATTTATAAGGCATCACTGAGGAACCCCCCCCCCAAAAAAAACAGTCGGGAGGGTCTGCTACTAGTAAATAACCCAAGACTTCCCGATCCAACACTAAAACCAACTCAGCTACGCCAGCTTGGTAATTTTATGTTATATTTGTTTGTTTTCGTAATTTTCGTGGTGTGAAGCAAAGTGTTTCTTAACAAAGAATTTTCTGGAGGGTTGGGGGATCTTTTGCTATTAATATTTCTTTTTCTGTGGGATTTTCTTTAATGAGTTTACTTTGAGGATGCGGGATAAATTTGAATAGTGGGGATTTTGGCTACGGGGAGGAGGGACCGTTGAATTTGTTTGCATACAACTAAGTCCCTTAAAGGTGAGTCATATTACCCAGTGTTCGATTGTGTAACTTTCCAAGACGATGAAGAGCGTCGTATGTGTAAAATATTGCAATTTAAGCCCATTCAGATCTAAGGTTAGAGTGATATTTTGGAAAACACGGTAAAGGAGTATTTATCCACATAGGGTAAATCCCTACAAATTTGAACACTAATGTTATTGCCTCTTTATCTGCATTTCTCCCTGAATAACCAACGGAATACCAAGAATCGGAAAGCCGAATTAATGGATGCCTATGCTATATAAAAATAAGAGCAGTCACAAATATCAAACGCCACTGATGAAGACAGTCTAAATGATTAGTAAAAATGAATTATTTATCAAACATTGGAATTGATTTTATAAAGTTTTCAGTAGGAAGTAGCAATTACTGGCTACTTTACCTAAAATATCTCTATCAAGTAGTCGTAGGGCATTGGACACATATTCGGAAGTTAATTGGGTTCGATATCAACGGTCAACCATCCTGACTGAGGTCTTTCCAGAGTTTTCCGCCAGTCAAATACCGGGATTGTAATTTCAACTTAAGCCCTGGCTGACTCTTTCCCCCCCATACTTTAACTCAACCTATGCCAGTCAGAGCCAGATATGCCAATAGACCATAAAGAAATTGAGGGTTTCATGCAATCAGAAAAAGGGGGATAACGCACAGTCAATAGAAGTGTGTTTACTATTTAGTCAAATTCATCTGCCATCTGTTTGCAATCTGTTGTATCACTGTTCGTTCCCTGATGGGTTCTGGAGGCTTTAGAATTCATCAAACAGTGATACACCAGATTGCAAACAGATGGCAGATGAATTTGACTAAATAGTAAACACACTTCTAATGACTGTGTGGGTTATCCACTTCTTTGACTGCATTCAAATTCAAACTAAAAAATTAAAACATATCTAGAAGACTTTGTAAAGGGATATTTCGCTGATAATGGAGGCGTTACGTCTGGGGAAAAGACAAATGAAATACATCAAATTAATGGGGGGGAAGCAATGGCTTAAACAAAGATAAAATAGACAGCCTAGAGTTTTCTTTAACCAAGGAAATAACTGATTCCATCAACTCAGTAAAGTTCTTAGGTGTGTACATACAATCTAACCTTAAATGGAACTATCACATTGATCATTTATGTAAGAAATTGAACAAAGGTACTTTTATGCTTAGAAAATTAAAATTGTGCGTCATTGAACAGGTTTTTAAAACTGTTTATTTCGCCTATATATACATCCATTTAGCTTATGGCATAATAGTCTGGGGGAATGATCCAAATGTTAAAAAGATTTTTATTCTTAAAAAAAAAACAAGCCCATTAGAGTAATTTGTAACATGGATAACAACACATCATGTAAACCTTTATTTCAAAACCTTGGTTTATTAACAGTGCCATCTCTACATGTGTTAGAATGTTTAATGTACGTGGAGAATAACCTCAGTGAATCAGAAAGTAATGAATCTGCTCACAGCCGCTTAACAAGGCACAGAACAGATGTAAGAATTGGTCAATGTAATTTAAGTACAACTACAAATAGTTTTGTTGAGCTGAGTGAAAGCTATATAATATTCCTCGTAAGAAAATCAAAGACCTAGAAATAACAAAATTTAAAAATATTATGAAGCATAAATTAACTGTCATGGCTATTTATAGTGTAGACGAATTTCTTGAAAATAGTTCCAAAATCTGAATGTAACAACCTATATTCTAGAATGACGATTCCATACATTGTATACAAATATATTCATGTTCCGGCGATAAAAGAATTTGAATATGAATTTGATGTCCACTAAGAACAAATTATTATGTGGACCGGTGACCAAAAGAGTCGCGCGTAATGGAGAATACAGATTTTGTATGGAATGTTGTGTTATATAAAGCGTAACGAGGACTTTCCAAGAAGGAAACTAGAAGTCTTCGAAATGCGGACATGGAATAGAATGGAATGAATTAAATGAACAGAAGATTCTCTAAAGTCGATAGAATATAAACAATACGGATGAAGACGATGAAAAAGATGAAAAGAAGTTGAATACAACATTATTTACGTGGAGATTGTGGACTGAAAAATGTAATTGAAGATACGGCTGAAGTCGATAGAGGAAGAGAAAGAAAACATGAAAATTATTGACAGTATTAAGGAACAAAAATAATAAGCTAAGCCAAGCAAAAAGCGCAAGACGAGATGGTAGGAGAGGACTAAACTTGTCTTCAAGAACCTGTTGTTTTCTGCTATTCGTTGTTTGATCAGAGCACTTGCTATTTCGTTCAGGATTAGAGTTGCCCGTTTCAAACTCGTTTTTTCCACAATGTTTTGTCTTTAATCCTTACTGTATCATATTTTATAGCATTTAGAAATATCCAATCACCTGTTAATATTCAGACAGCTGTGATGGAAACCGACAGCACTCAGATCATACGCTAATACCAAATTTTATAATGATGATGCCTGAAGGTCTGTGGGCAAGGTGAACCGATGGTGGTTTGTCATGTCCTTTCATTGGATGAGAATGACGTTGTAAGAAGGGTACCTACAATTTAACGTGAACTCCGAACCATTTGTGCCCCCACCAGGAATCGAACCATTGGATTATAGGGCAATGAACGCTAAAACTCACCCATAGTGATGACTAAAATTGTAGTAGTAACCCGCATAGCAATTGTGACCTGAGTTAAAAGTGAATCAAGTGGGACAATTTGGTGCAAGCTTAGCATATCGAGCCAAGAAGTTTAAAAAAAGGTTCAAGCAGTCTAGTTTACAATAATCAAGATTGAAATAGAGTTGGCAGGACAAGAAAGAAGAAAAACTACTGCTTTAAATAAATGAAAACCTTGCCCTGAGAGGGAATTGAACCAATGACCACTGGCACAACAATCCGGTGCTCAGTCACCAGACTACAAAATCACACACCGTAGCTCGTTTTCCAAGCGCTATTTATAGTTAGTTGAGGGTGGGAGTTAGCGAGGATTAGCCTTAGACGAAATAGTCCTGGCACGTGATGGGACGTCATCACGCGGACACGACAGTGAGAGTGAAACGAAACAAAGTTGAAGTAAATAACAAGCTTGACAATCTTCCGATTGTTACAAGCTTGAATTACGTTTGTTATAATAACCAAGCTAGTTATGTTGTTCCTACAAGTTCGTTTCATGTTTGTTCATTGCATTCAACACACCAAGTTAGACAAGCTTGTTGCAAGCTGGCTTGCTATCTTCGAAATCATATTTTCTCTACTTTTAAGTGTAGAGCAAAGGTTTTCTTATACTCTTTCTCCACATTTCTTCCTACACGGTGCGAAAATGATCTGCACGACAAAACAGCGTTAAAGAAACAAAAGTTTTCTTAAAACTCTCTCAATACGCCCCATGTTTGGAAGATCTGGAAATATCCCTGATTTAGACACAATATAAAAGATATGTCAGTCACAACTAGTAACAACTTCTACATTCAAAGCAGTGACCTAATTTAGCTGCGTACGCTTCTGAAAACAACGTTATATTTTGTAAATTAAAGATTAAAAACTATGATTTAAAAACTACTTACCCCGAACTGTTGTATCAACTTCGTAAGGTGGCGCTGTAATCGCTGTGCCAATGAGGAAAACGAGAAGAAACCAGCATATCTTCATACTTAATACCTGTATACTGTCTCTTGTTTAGTAAAAGGTGAAATTTCGAAAACAAGATATATTTATAGGCTTGCTTGGGCCAGTTTGCTGACGAAATTTCCCACAGTACGTAATTGAAAAGAATGTGAATCAGTTTGGCTAGCGGATCGTCCTGATCTTATCTTTGTAACTTGTAAACAGATTTATCGTCAAGCTAAGCCCTACAGTGATTTCCACATACTCCCATGACTTAATTTGGGAATAAACAGACAAACACTTCCTGATTTTGTGTACCAGGAAAACTTACAATATTCTTGACCTTTACAATGCTCCACGAACTTTGAAATTGTGTGTCTGCTGGTATTTACAATTTAAATATCCAAACCCCAAGAGCAAAGGTTGATATAATAAAGTGACTTATTCACGGTTTTCAATGAGAAGGGACAAGGCAAGGGCGTCGGCAGGGAGGGGGAAGGGGGGAACTTTACCCCTGGATTTCAGAATTTATACCAAATACTATTCTATTTTTATATATTTGATGTTTGTATTTTATGCTTTTTACTGTATGCATTCCATAAAAAGCTATTTGGGACTCTCCCGTTACATTTCCTCAACCATAATTATTTCAATGTATGTAATCACAAATACGCCAATTTATACCCACCAAACAAACTATGTAAACACATCGGAAGTAAAAACACGAATGCTATTATTGTACTCTTATGTAAGATTTATTTCTTGTGAACGTACTCTGTTTTATGAAGTTGAAGCAGTTCCTCTAGAAAGTCAATAAAAAATAAGTTCCACTCTCTCTGTCTCTCGCTTTCACACACACTCATTTATATACAAAGTTTAAATAGCACGAGTAAGTCAATCGTAAGATACACATTCTTTAAAAATATTTTTAGTTTTTAAAAATATCGAAAATCAAGAAAAACAATTAATGAAATGAACTGTTTCAGTTTGAAGCTAATTCTTTTAGCTGAGATATTTGAAGGTCACTTACTTAAGCCGGCATAGCCTAGGGCTTCAAATTTCTCATCAACAACAAATATTTTCTAATTATGGATTACTTCATTTGATAGATATTCTTAAGAATTATCTAACCCATTTTCTGAAATGCCATTGTTGATTGTGACTTGTCCATTATTTTTTACTACATATATATATTTTTAATTGAGCCTGATTACCAAGGGCTCTCAAAGCTAATCTGAATTTGGATATTTGAAAGGTCTTTAGATAATTTTGGCTCAAGCCGAATGGATGATGCTGGGAGAATGCAGAACAGAAAGTTTACCTAGGAAACCTTTTCTTCAATAGGAATTCTTGAACATAAATTATCTATTGACTCTTAAAATATTCTATTTCTGTAATCTTCGACATCCAACACAAGATTTGATAACTCACCGTTTTAAATTTGCCTGAATTATTGAAAGTCCTCTATGTCTGATAATGTTATGCCATCTCGGTTTTTGGGACTTCAAATTATCTAATAGTCTCTGATCATAACACAAAAATTTCTATTGTAACGTACAACGAGCTCTAACATGCCAGGCATTTGATGATCCTGACTATTCAAAGATGTTGGATATGTTAGTATCCAGCGTTGCTGAGAAGTCAATGCTAAAAAAAATGTACTGTGTTCTGAGTTTAGATTCCATTAAGTTAATTTGAAACTTATGATGATTTTCAAATTTTATTTTATGCTTGAAATTTTTTACATCGTTCAGTAAACTATTAGCAAGTTCTTCCCTAGAAAGTAGGAAGGAAATGAGATTTCGGGGGACTGGAAAGTTCCACCTTTCCATAAATGGCGAATTTGGTACACTGCAAAAATTGACTGTTAATTAAACACTTTTCGGTGTCTCGCGGACACCACCACTTTTTATTTTTTTTTGTTAACACGGTTTGTTGTGTGATATCGGTGATTCAACTCTATGATAGTACTAATATTGTGTTGAATCAGCATTAAAAGCACATCCATTTTGTTGAATCGCCGAAATCAATAACATGTTGTTGTGTTGATTTAACACAAACAAGTTATGGTCGCCCTGGGACACCAAAAAGTGTTAACACAGACTTATCGTGCTGTATACTTTCTTGCTTTGCCATTACAAACGATAGTGATACTAGAAGGAGAAAACCCTAAGTAACCAGAAAATGATGTTTAATAAAATTGTACTCCCACAAATTAATTTTATCTTGTCTCAAGACAATAGTAAACTGTAGTCTAATGAACGTTCTGTAATCGTATGTAGTAAATAAATAAATGAGTATAACTTGCTCCTCTTCATGATTCATTGGTAAATGTCTCTCATAACTGTGACATTGAAAATATATATAATAATAATAATAATACACAGCCATATTCAATCCACTACTGGATGAGGCCTCTCCCGGAGGGAGGAGGTGGTCTACTGCTCCCACGCTGACCAGACGTGTTGGGAGAGGTGAAAATAAATATATATATATATTGCCCCCCCTTGGGAAAATTCCTGGCGACGCCCTTGGGACAAAGACTTACTTGAGGAAGTGAATGTAAACTATATTATAGTGTCTGTTGTAGAGCATTTGGTTTCTGATTCGGGAAGTCTTGCGTTCGATATCAGTGGCTGACCATCCAGATTGAGTATTTTCAGTTACACCAGGCAAATGCCAGGATAGTATATTAGGTCCTGGCCGTCTATTTTCCGCATACCTTCCCCCGGACCTGAGCAATAGATGCCTAAAACGTTTACATTTAAATTCCTAATAAATTTTAATTGTAAAGGGTAGACATGGACTGATAATGAAGTATATTTGAGTTTCATTGTTTAATTGTTGCCAGATGTTTATGCACACCCCTTCAGCTCCATTCCAAAAATACCTAAATATGAAATTTGTTCTCTAAAAGAGTAAAAGAAAGCAGGAGCTGCAATTCCCTAATTTCAGTAATATTTTTCCGTCCTCCTAATTCGAAATTTCTGTATAGATCCTTTCAAAGATTTCCCACAATTTCGAATTAAATTTAAAGTTTTATTTACAAGTTCAATGGTAAGCAAAACGTCCAACAATGTTCTTAAACTGATATAAAGAAAGGACAACTCAAGACAACTGTCTAAAATTGGCTAGATTAGTGAATTTTGAATGAATTTATTGCCTTTAGGCATCTAAGGCTCAAACGGAGCACTCGTAGCTCAGTGTTATAGTGTTGGCTTACCATTCGGTAGCTCGTGGTTTCAATCTCAGCGGTCGAACTTCCTGACTGAGGTCTTTCCAAGGTTTTTCCACAGTCATACCCGGAAAATGTCGGGATAGTACTTTCAACTTAGGCCCTAGCTGCCACCTTCCCGCGTTCTTTGCTCTTCCCTATCCTGGTCTGAGCCTTAGATACCTAAAGACTATAAATCAAATTCTAAGAGTCAGGCCGGTATAGAGTAAAAGAAAGGTCGTGGGAAGGGATCAGTCAGAGCTTAAGTAGAAGGTATCATCTCGATATTTACGTAGTGTGACTAAGAAAAATAAGGAAAAACTTCATTTAAGATGATCGCCTGCTGGTATCGAACTGAGGGCCTTTTGAATGGCCAACGCTCTAATGAGTTTACTAGTATTTTTAGGGTTGGTTAGATTTTACGATGAACTACCCTACCTGATGACATTCTGTCTCTTGATATGAATATTTCACTACCGAAGAACAGCAAATTCCAGGGTGAATGTGTGACATTGTACGTAGTACAAGACCAGTTCTTGCAGCAAGGTTTGTCTGAGGTGTGAGTGTTTGTGTGTGTGTGTGTGAGTGAGTGTGTGTGTGTGTGAGCGAGTGAGTGTGTGTGTGTGTGAGCGAGTGAGTGAGTGACTGAGAGAGATCGTTAGGTGTTTTTGATCGAGGAGGAAATGATGTCGATTAAACATCATATTCGTCTATGGCCAATAACGTTAAAGACAACAGTCCAAATTATTGATTCGCGTTTTCTGCATATGGGATTGAATTGAATTTTTAAGGTCTTTAGACAACTTCGGCTCAGGCTGGATGGATGGATGATGAAATGAATTAGTGGAATGAAGACAGTGGGAGGAAACGGGAAAATCCCGAGAAAAACCCACGCACACGGTGTTTGTCCAGCACAAAGCCAACATGGCAAGAGCAGGAATCGATCCGACAACCCCTAGCGCCAGAGGTGAGCTCTCTACCAATTGAGCCAGCGTGGTCCAAGCATATTACATTTTACACTAAATCGATTTAAAACAAAACCAAGATAAACATTTGAAGTCAGCCAACAATAATGAAATTCGCCAATGAACAAATTCAAACATTGTTTTACATAATCAGTAATGACATGAACTTACTAATATTCTATTATATATATATCTTACAGAGACTTACAAAAAAGTTTTGTTTGTACTATTTACTGTAATTCTCTTTTTTATTTTTTTTTTACTGACCCTCCTTTGTATGTGATAAAATAATAGGCGGTAATCAATAATCAGTGAGCATGAATTATTTAAATGAGTTCTAGAGGCGGTTGTAAAAATGCAAGCAAAAGAGTCAGAAGAAAAAAAATTACAAGACATGAAATAAGTTGTCTGAAATTTTAGTTAAGCCCTGAAAAGGGTGAAGAAAATGGTGATATAAAAATCTGTTTGGTGATTTTAACAGTCCACTAGAAGAGAAACAAACAAATAAATAAATAAATTTACAGAGCGAAAATTTGAACACCCTGTATACCTTTTGTTTTCTCAGTTTTATTGTGTTGGTTAAATTCCAAGATAATACTTCAAGATATTTCTTTAAAATCACTTTTACGTCCGCTTTCTGTCACGCAAGGCTATAGGAAATGTTGTTCAAAGCAATCATTATCACTGACCACTCTAATGTATTTCCAAAATGAAGCTATTAATAAAACATTATTATGATATGGCCACTCTACGACGCATTTCAGAACATCACTTTTCAATCTGGGAAGAGACAAGTTTCCAAGTGATATAGGAAGGTATAAATATAACATATTTACACGAATATGTATTTCATATGTAGTGGAGGAAGGAATTCAGCTATAATGCTGGTCCTTCTTGTTTTTGTGCTGGGAACTGCAATTGCAGCGCCAAACCCATCAGTTTCTCCCATTCAGGGTAAGTTTGAATTTGAATTTCATTTGTGGCCTTTAGGCATTTAAGGCTCAGACCGTTAAGGGAAATTCTCTTAAGGGTATGTTTTGCTTTAAAAGTCGTTTTAAAAAAAACTGATAAGGTGGGCCCTTTGTAAAGAACAACAACATTGTATTTATCTGTTGACCGCATTAGCAAACTACCCTCGCTTCATCTTTCCCAGCCCAGAGACATTCTGTTGACAAACATTAGCTCCAGAGTTTATTTGCAAGCTTTGACTTGGGAGGTGACTTTGAGTGAAATTTTGTGATGTGGTCTGCACAATAACTCCACATAACCGCTCTTTCTGATTTTGAAGAACAGAGTTAGGTACCTTTTTATTCAAGTGATTTCCCAGTTCGCATCACGATGTTGGACGAGCACGACATTGGGATACCCCGTAGAGGATCGAACTTAGGATCGCTTGTGCCGAAAGCCAGAGTGTAAAATGGTAGGATAATCTGGAATACGAACATTTATCCTTATTATTATCCAGAAAATTGTTATTATTGTTCTCTGATGCGGAATCACTGTCAGTAGATAAGTAGGCTCCAATAGAATCAGTCCCTTGTGCTCCTGTGAAGATGTGCAAATTTTAGAAGAAGCGATAGGACGAAAGTTCAAACGTTAAATAAATTTCATCTCTGTATAGATTTCATCTCTGCCAACTATAATGTTAAGAAGTTTTGCTTTTCTCTTCCGAATATATTTAAAATTGTACGTTTCCTCTATTTTTTTTTAGAAATTATTCATTCACATAAGATTTTAGTAAATGACTACTAAAATTTTAATAATATCAGAAAATAATCTTTATACGTGAAAGAATTACTTTTAGTTTTTTTTTCTTTTTTATAAGAATTATCTACGTCTCCCTTATTTTTATGTCTTAAAAATTTATCCCATCCGTCGTCTAAATAAAAAAAAAATAGAAAATTAGAGTAGGTGAAAGTCGAGTATTCACAAAATTGTTTTATTCATAAATATTTTGGACACACATTATTTTTAATTTATTTTAAAAAGAAATGCAAGGTTTTCAGATTACCTTTCATTACAAATAATAGTAGCAAGCGTCTTGAAATATCTGTTGAATTGGTGGTAAGACATAAAAGTATCATATGTGCATTCGATATCAAATAAAAACAACTGACAAAACTGAGAATTATCTATCTTAATCTACAATTTAAAAATTAATTTTATATTATTGGCGACTAGGATTTTAACCCGTGACAAAATTTAATTTTCTCACAAATGACCCATATTGATTACTCATCCAGCCTGTTAAACAGTTTTACTATCTTACAACATAAGACTATGAACTAAAACCACATTCTGTGTTTAATTTATTATTATTATTATTTGAAATTTGATTTTTATTTGTGAACATAATAACAATGTATAGCGCAATTATTCTGTACTGGCACTGGGCTTTAATGTCGCATTATGTTTATATTTTTGAACATCAGAGAACATTCCTCTACTGCGCGGAGGAAAATAGTTGAGAATTTTAGAAATATTCTCTAAAGACATGCGACAATCATTTTGGACATAGCTGCCTGTACTCCACCGATGTACAAGCTTTTTTTGAAGTGCGCGTTGCCCAATGTTTTGTAGTTTGCAACTTCAGCCGTTTGAAGCATTTGCACTGAAAAAGGATTTTTTCACTCGAGCATCTGCAATAATATTAATACTGATCAGACGTGTATATTCGATCGTGTTTATTGACCGACCTATTACTACGCCAAAGTCAGCATGAAAAGGAGTGTCTGCATATGGGAAAGTAATGGTTCACCCATATATAAATTGTACTGACAGTCCCGATCCTCCTATTGTTTATTTCTACAGATAAGTCATTTCTGATGTTGTCATTCAGAATGGAGCTAACTTCATTAGGTCCTTTTAAAGCAGTATCTTCTTGATAGACATAAAATTTCGATTCGCCGGAAGCAACGTGATGAACAGTACATACATAATAGTACAGGCGAATTAGACATTGTGTTAATGTGATCGGGGGGGGGGGGGGATAATGATGTTTTTCTTCACAGAAATGTTGCTAATACCTTCCTCAATAATATATTAAAAGTCTAGACCAATCCGCATCATGCTAAGTCTACCATCTTGAAAAAATGGCGGGAAAGTGGTGTCTTCCACAACTTTTTGACGATTATCTCCGGTAAAAGAAAATGGAAAGGCCCAAAACAAAAGAGCAGAAAATTTCCTATCAGATCGTTCCTTTTAGTTATTCTTGGTAACTTTTCATTGTCAAGAAAATGTTGATAAATATTGGGGGAAAATATACGCCCAAATCAATCATTTTTTCGCCAGATATACCTCATTTCTACGATGATTAGTTAATTTTCACTTATTTCTTTTATGACGAATGAGGAGATAAGCACACTAGCGTAGCTTGAACCCCACTCTGACCAGTGGTGAAACCCGAGTGGGCGGGGCACGTGCCCCTCCTTGTCCACCACTCTCTATCAAGGGAAAATATTTTTGATAATATTATTTTAACAATTTATCTTAGAAAAAGTTTCGATTGTTTCCGGACAAACCTAATTTATTTTTAAGAAATATTAACTTTTGGGGACACAGGGGTCATATACCATGATAAAACTTAGGAAGATGAGGGTAAATATCATAAGTCTATACCAAGAAACTTCACAAAGCGTGAAAATGTAAAAAAAAAAAATCCTAGTCTCTTCCACCTACGCCCCTTTGGGAAAATCCTGGATGCACCACTAGCCCCGACCTACTACACCGCTCCCACTTAGTCTCGGAATGTATGTCTTCCATGTCATGCCGATTTTCTGTGTTGTAGCGTATGTCATCCACTTTAACCACTTATTTGTACTTGTTAATATTGCCTCAAAATGTCAGACTAAGCCCACAGACAAGCCAATTTCCACACCACCTTGTACCCGGCCACCACTTACAAAGGACACCCGCGAACTCGGACAGGAGAAACCGGATGAAAGTTTCTGCAGGAACTAATTGCAGGTCGCTGAATCCAGTGGTGATTGTCGTTTCCATGCAAAATCACGCAGTCAAGCAGTAACGGCGTCAGCTCATGGATGATAGGCCAATGTGCTAGAGAAGAGCTGAGAAGAAACGGAAAAATTGAAATGCTGAATGTAGTAAATATGATTACCGTTTGACTCTACGATATGTAGAAGCACATGGGAATGCCGTATGTGAATCACAGTGTTGCCAACGCAGTGAAAAGAATGTGTGAAAATGGGAATGGAAGAAAGTGTCAAAAGAATGCGAAGTAGTGGAATACACAAAGAACCGACACAGTGGTCGTGAATGAGGTTTTGTCGTGGTATAAAACAGTGTTGCTAACTGCATAAAGGATAAAAGATTTAATAAACTTACGTTAGAAGCAAAAACAAAGACCTTCAATCAGACAAGATAAGCGGGAGTGAATCAACAGGCACAGAAAAAATAGTGGTGTTACACCTTGCCATGTAATACTCTGCGTCTGGTAACAGACGCCATCTCACAGTGGTATTCGGCAATACAAGCTCTGTTTCCGGCGGATCGTTGATTTCGTACTGCTCCAATGTGACAAACCTCAGGTGAATTTACACGATCGTTATTTCATTATCAAGCTGCACTCTGTGATCTATAATTTTCCGCACCAATCTACAAGCCAATGTTGCAGTATGCTTGACAAAAGGCGGGTACGACATCGGATCAATCAGAAAGTCATTTGATAAGGTCATTAGTGTCGCATTTGACATAGGATTGTTACCATGCAGAGGTAATGCTGACTGAGTCCGTAGCGATGGTCAAATGTGCATACTGTACACTGTCTCTGTGCTTTGACCGCTTCCTTGCCAACCCACATCTGCACTTTGAGAAGTAACTGGTTCGTGCACACTTTCCGGTCAGTGTAGCAGCCTAATGTATTTTCAAGTTCCTCCGTATTGTATCATTTTACTGGTATCACCGTCGCCTCGCGGGTTCCATTTTCCTTTTGGTCCTGATAATAATGATTTCTTGTCTCGGTACTGCTCTGTTACTCTTCATGTCCGTACACAACGATGGCACCTGTCACCAGACACAGTGTATTACATGGCAATGTGCAACACCACTCTTTCTTTCTGAGCCTGTTGATTCACTCCCGCTTATCTTGTCTGATTGCAGACGTTTATTACCTCTTTTATCCTTTTTGCAGTTAGCAACACTGTTTTATAATATGACAAAACCTCATTCCCGACTACTGTGTCGGTTCTTTGTGTATTCCACTACTTCGTATTCTTTTGACACTTTCTTCCATTCCCATTTTCACACATTCTTTTCACTGCGTTGGCAACACTGTGATTCACATACGGAATTCCCATGTGCTTCTATATATCGTAGAGTCAAACGGTAATCATATTTACTACATTCAGCATTTCAATTTTTCCGTTTCTTCTCAGCTCTTCTCTAGTGCATTGGCCTATCATCCATGAGCTGGCGCCGTTACTGCTTGACTGCGTGATTTTGCATGGAAACGACTATCACCACTGGATTCAGTGACATGCAATTAGTTCCTGCAGAAACTTTCATCCGGTTTCTCCTGTCCGAGTTCGCGGGTGTCCCTTGTTAGTACATCCACTAACATACTACGATACTTAAATACAACCTTCGTGCCCGTATTTAGCGATCTCGTCAATCTCAAGTCCTCCCTGAGGAAGCAAGGGCTGAAAATTAATCATTATGCTTACATTTACCCCATTAATGCGTATTTTGCATTTTTTTTTTTTACATTTTCCATATTATTTTCCATACAGTTAACTTTATTATAATTCTAATGATAATGACGTTCGTGATTAAAGTCTTCTCTGATTGGTTTGAGATAGTTACTACATCACATTCCTCTATAATAGGAACTATAATCGGAGCAACTCGAATATATACAGTGTATATCCTGCATAATCAATATTATAATCTTGACAATTCATTATTGAAGCAACATCAATCACTATAATAATTTGTTATTACTATCACTCATATTGTTTACTCTCTTTTATATTATTTTATTATTTATATATATACGCGACAATGCAGACTCTGCAGAATAACTATCAACCACCATCATCATACTACCTAACAACCTCACTACCACAATCATTGACTCAGATTACTAAACAATGTTAGACTTACTAACATTTTATTCCCGGCAACGCGGCAGCGGGCGCGTAAGCATGTAAAACCGACCTTACTAAATGTCTCACCTCGTAGTGAATAGTACCTTATTCCTAACATTGTAGTTTTAGAACCTCATACCAACTCATACCCACTAACAGTTTCCGACAGCGGGTTTTCTCCACCCTTTCCGTTTTGTAGAGTTTTTTTATCTGCTGTACTAACAATCTGGGATTCAGGTGTTAATATTACCGATTAAAGTTTCTTTTTACCGGCATTACCGGCTTTTCCCCTTCTATCAAAGACAAATGTTTTTCGCGCTTTCCTATCATCTTTTCTCACCATCTTTCTCTATCTCTGATGTAGTGGTAAATGTTTTGTGTAGATAGAAACCTGTAGTTTATACCTTATACCTATGCTTCCTACTTAACAGCATGCGGAGGATCACGGAATCATGGTGGTGATCCAGGGCGTTCCTTGGAGGGGCCCGACTATCTTAGTGTTTGTTTCTGCATTTCATAATCAACTAGGTTCACTTTTCCTAGCTTCAATGGGTTGTTTCCCCATCATTCAAAGACAAGTCTACCTCGTGCTTTCCTATCTCCTTTATTTCACCTTCTTTCTTTATCTCCTACCTAGTGAGAAATGCCTTGTGTTGATAAAAAAATACAAAACCATTTCTGTGCTTTGACGTAGTTCTGCAAAGAGGAAAACAGAAGTGAAATTGGACACCTTACCTCTTACATCAGATGCGGTTCACATCAATTTCGTGAGAGTTTACCACGAAGTGCAGTTGTGGAAGTGGAGGAAATTGCCGTCAGAGAACTAGGGATGGAAATTGGGGGGGGGGGGGATAGACTCTTACTTATATCGCAAATGACGCCATTACCATCGACTCTTGAGGAAGTACCAACATTGATATCTTGTGGATTCTTATAGGTTTGTGATGGTAGTTCATAAAAAAGTCTGGATTGAAGTGCACCAATCCTAGCACCCATTCTAGTGTAAAAGATGTAGTAACAGTTTTGAACCAATCGAAGAAGACGGCAATGACGGAGGTAATTGTGATTGGAAAATAAATAATGGTAACTTTGAAAATGTAAAAAATTGCAAAATACACATTGTTGAGGAAAATGTTAAGTGGCTTGTCTATTACCTTAGTCTGAGACTTTGAGGACATACTAAGTACAAATATAGCTAAAGTGCATGATGCATACCACAACACAGAAAATCCGCCATGGCGTGGAAGTCATACATTCCGAGACTGAGGAGGGAGGAGTAGGTCGGGGCCAATGACGCATCCAGGAATTTCGGAAGGGGGCGCACAGTGACGTAAGTCGGATGACAATACAATATTCTATTATTGCTTTCATATATTTCTATATATTTATTTATTTTAAAAGTATATTTTAATATTCTTTTAATATGAACTTCTTTATCCTAAAATAAATACTAGCCTGGAACGATGTTGAGTTTGCCTAGTTGCAGAAAACTTTAGGATTTGGGTCACAAAACATTAGCTTGAGAAAGAAAATTTCCGAACACCAAAATAACTCGAAAAATATAATAATAAAAATGTAAAAAAAAAAAAAAAAATGGTTTACGCATGACTAAAATGAAAAGCATGGGGCGTGCCAATTGAAGAATTTATAAAGTGCATGTGTATGAGAGCGCACCCCATGCATCTCTTTTTAGTCATGCAAAAACAACATTTTTTTTTTTACTTTTTACTACGAATTGTTCAAGAAAAGTATGTCAAAATATTTTATTATTTATTTTGTTATAAATTTATGATATTTACCCTCAGATTGCTCCGTTTTATCATGAAACATGACACCTGTGTCCCCGAAAATTGATATTTCTAAAATAAATGAGGTTTGTTTGGAAACAATCTAAAATTTTTCTGAGATAAAATGTTAAAATAATGCTATAAAAAATAAAGAATTTTCTCTTGATGGGGTCCATGCACCGGTCCCCTCTCTGGTTTCGCCTCTGGTCGGAGTGGGGTTCAAGCTACGCTAGTAAGCTTATCTGTTCATTTTATCATAAAATAGACGGGTGATAATTAACTAATCATGGTACAAATTATATAAATAAATCACAGCCATATTTAATCCACTAGTGGATGAGGCCTCTCCCCGAAGGGAGGAGATTGGTCTACTGCTCCCACGTTGACCAGACGGGTTGGGAGAGGAGAGCCAAAGCTCTCACTATGATCACCACTATATTTTATTCATAACAGCTCCCCAATTGCATCACGATGCTGGGTGGGCACCGTTCCAGACCCACTTCCAGAATTTGCAGCGCCGGGAATAGAACCCGAGACCCTCAATCCGTAGCCAGCAACGCTAACTACTAGACCAACAGGTCAGTCAGAAATTAGATACATCTGGCGAAAAATGACATTTAGGTGTATAATTATATTCCCCCCCCCCCCAATATTTATTTACTTTTTCTTCATAATGAATAGTTGCGTAGGAAAACCAAAACAGCCATCTGATAGGAAATGTTCTGTTCTGTCGATTTTTTCCTTTGCATTTTTTTACCTAACAACAACCATTTCCGAGATAATCATGAAAACGTTTCTAAAGATGGCAGACTTGGGACAATGCCGATCGGTCCGGACTTATACTGTTATTGAGGAAGGCATTTGCAATAGTTATATGAAGAGACAAATTCACTATTAATTTTTACTCTCCAATGGGTGCAAACTAGTCTGTAATATAAACCCACAATTGCCTATTATCAAAAGTCTCTTGGACTGGTATGCGAGATAATGGTAAGTTTTGCTTGTAGTCAATAGTGATATAACCGACAGTAGGTTCTTCCTTACACAGTTTGTCAATATTCTGTTGTTCAGTTGAACTGAAAGCTCTGCTCCTTCAACACGTTTGCTGTATCACTTAAGGGCGGACTTCTGTTTTTCATGTCATGTTCCTTGCACCTGGTTGTATATAAAATGTCGAAGGTAGTATTCAAAAGCTGAGAGCCTTCCAAAATATCATATCTTTCTTTAAAATGACGTGTCTTGAACAAGTGGTGTTTTGAAACTAAACAAACTAATGAACGCCCCTCTACTATCGCCTGTGATTATCATATTAGTGTTGTTCTTAAACTCATTGAAAGACCTATGACAGAAGAACATGACCCCATGCTTAACACAAAATCGCAAAAATGTAGAGAAGTGACGTTTTAAAAACCATGGGATCAAATGTAAACATCTGACGCGTCACTGGTTATAGCCCATACAAAGAAAAGTTGCATCGGATGAATCTCACAGATGCACCGAGCTGTGAATGTGGTGTTATTGTATCTTCTGAGTATGTAGTCCTAGAGTGTCCAGTAGCTTAAGATTTGCCAGAGAAGAAAGTGAGAATCTCTGGTCGGTAAGAATTGAGGACGCAATAAAACATGATAAACATTATTACAGCTTGAAAATAGTATATGCAGAAATTTCATAAGAAGTTCCAAGGAATGCTAGAGGGTACCAAGCTAAGAAGGAGCGGAACTAAAGAGCGGAGGAGAAAGCGCTGAAACGGATTGTGGAGTCCTGTGGTGAGTCTCAGCGAGATACGATGTCAACACAAAAAAAGGACAAGCGTGTATAGTTCCGGATACTTCCCGATGTTGCCAGCTCCTGAGCGGAATTATAGGATACTGACGGGTACTGAACCATGCTTGGGAGCATGGTACATGGTGCTGGGGAACGCCTGGAATAGATAACGCAAAATCGATCACTAAAGCTGAAGAAGATAAAAGATTGGTAGGAAGCTAAATAGAATACTTAAGTGTTTGTACCTCCTATGAATCTATCAGTGTGGAAGGAAAACCGATGAATGTGTTGAAGTCGTACTGATTTCGATGCCGGAATGCCAATCACAAGGCCGAGAGCCTCAGAGACTAATATAAGGGTTGGATGAAATGAGTGTGTTCTTTCGCAGTGTGTGGTAATGTGTACAGAAGGTCTAGTGAAGGCAATAAAGGAAAATAATCATCATGAACCACGAGGACAACGCTAAAGGATTCTCCTGGATATCCAATTCATGGAAAAGTGAATTGGAATGAACGCTGGGTTGGTACCGAAAAACAACCACCAGGATGGAGGAGCATCGGAAGAGACTTTAGATTCCAACACTAGAAACCAAGATTAAGGAAGAAACAGGTAATAGGGGGTAAACAAATAAGGATAAAATACGAATTAGAAAGAAAAACAAAGTTTGTACCAAAAGACTGAAACGTGAAACCGTTTTTTTTAAAATTGAATAAACTAATATCTTAAAATATAGCTTATTTAAAATAAAATATAAAAGAAGAGTCACCAAGTGCAAACTATACATGTTTTCTGAAAATAAAAGATATAAGATAAAATAAGTTATAACAAAAAGTGGTTTAGATTAAAATTTTAAGTAGTGGACTGAAAAGAGATCTCCCATCATGCCAACCCACTGCTGGAAAGAAAATGAAAATGGAGATCATCTGTTCTTGTTTAATGAACATCAAATACGACGAAGACGCAAAAATTACTACATCAAACAAATTGTTATGTAATGTAAAGAGACAGGGGTGGCAAAGTGGACAAGAAATATAGGTTATTATCAAATCGTCCCTGTTCTATGCGCCATTAGAATATTCGTCACCTCCATTTCATCCGCTGTTCCGATATTACCCATTATACGGATATTCGTCATCCAGTAATCTGAGTTATCTAAAACCGTTCCAGCTTATGTAGATTGTGGATATCCAGATCTATTTATGGGGAATCCCATACAAAATAGTTGTGCATAAAGTAAAAACCAGGGGCCATTAAATACCCTGGTTACAGACGAGGGAGGTTATACCGCGAGTTGGTTACATCGCTGAGGTTCTGAGAAATCCAGAACTGGCGGTGATCCTCCGGAAGGCAGCGAATAAAGTCTCGGAATATCACAAAATAAATTTTTTGGAGGGTACGCGGCGCCCCGGGGCATGAAGTGAGGAGTGAGAAATTACAGAAAAAGTGCTTCGAACCGCGAACGTGGACGCGACTACCTTCGTGAGCGGATATACGAGGTGCGATAAGAGTGATAAAAAAACTGAACTAGAAACCATTATCTATGAACTGGACTATAAAAGGATATATGACGTCGCTGGAACTCCAGCAGCAGGAGTGCCTCACGAGAAAGGCCTCGTGAGAGACACTCATGTGTGGAAGTGATATGTGTGTATGGTGGCGGGATAAGTGTAAATGTGTACAAAGTTTCATAACAATAGTAACAGCAAATAAGGGTTGAGATCGCGGAATCCGTGAACAAAACCATATAAATTAATACATAACCGCGAGTGAAGGAGTTAATGTGTGTGTGAAAGTGTTAAAAGTGTATGATCGGGGCTGAAGAGGAAGAAGAACTGCATTACTACACAAACTTTGTAGATTCAACAACGATTCTACGGCTGCAGTGACCCCCCTCAAAATTCTCTCCAATTCTCGGACCCTCCCCAATCAAAATATGGATGAGAAGAATGAAAGAAGAAAAAGAAGAAGAACACTCCTGCAACGAGGGAAAACACTAGTAAGAAGGAAGATGTACGACCAACAGAGAGCATCAATAACTAATATCGTATCTCGTTGCAGGAAGCAGAAAAGAAGAAGATGCCAGTCTTCAGGTCTTGTGTTGTCATGCGTTGTCCTGTATCGTCTTGTCTAATGTGTGTTATATGTTTAAATGTATGTACGTTTTTCCTTAATAAAATTAACATATAGGGAATCCTCCCAAGGATGTTCCGAAAGATCTGGAACAAAGGCCAGGAGAACATTCTGGATGCCTGGCCAAAAGTCCGTTCCGCAACCCCAGAGATCTCTGACCGATGGAACACAGGAGCTTCTTGGAGTGCCGGAATTCCGATAATCCAAGAATTTCTAGGGACATGCCTGCCCCAAGGCAAGGAGCTCAAAAATGAGCGTGATGTACGACCTTGAAAGTACACAACTTGGCTTGTGTATAGGTTACAAAGAGGCAGGGGTGGTATGCGGGTTCCCTAAACAAAAGAAATATCGAGATCTATTGACCATCTCAACTCTCGAGCCACTCTAAACTTCTAGAATAAACGGAAATGTTATTTTAAGAAGTCTTTGTTTAAAACTTTTGTAATGACTCGCATACTTCTCTCTTTTTTTGCAGATGAAATTGACGCATTTCTCCAGCAGTACATGGAACCTACCATTGCACCGTTTCTAGATGTTTTGGATCTACAGACAAATCCCTCTGGTAACCCCACTCAGACTGGTTTACTTAGATATTCAGATGTTGAAGTAAAATGTACGGGAAAGCCAGATCTTGTTGAGAATGAAGGACTAGAAATGGGATTCTTCTTCTGTTATGTGACAAATTATTCAGAGATAACAAATCCCGACGTCGAAGAATTCAAAGATCCAAATTCATGGGCAAATTTGGCATTTATGGTGAGTGCGAGAAATTCCACAGCAACACTCCGACAAGAGAAGGATGACATTGTGCGTCAAAAAGATGAAGACCATGAAGAAAATGCTTCTACGGAAGATAACATCAATTTTCCAGGTACAGAAAACATGTTCGAACAGCAAAATGAAAGCGCAGTACGGGCATGACAGTTCAATTTCAAGAATTTTATTTACAGTCTTTGGGCAACTAGCTGTAACCGTATAACCGATAAGAAAAGTTATAATGTTAAGTCTTACAATGTTAGTAAAACTGAACCGTAAAGACAAGTTATAACGTTAAGCATTACATGGTTAGTAAAAATATACGTAAAGAAAAGTTATAATGTTAAGCTATGCATTGTTAGTAAAAATAAACTGTACCGTAAAGAAAAGTTATAATGTTAAGCCTTATATTGTTAGTAAAAATATACCGTAAAGAAAAGTTATAATGTTAAGTCTTACATTGCTAGCAAAAATATACCGTAAAGAAAAGTTATAATGTTAAGCTTTGCATTGTTAGTAAAAATATACGGTACCGTAAAGAAAAGTTATAATGTTAAGCCTTACAATGTTAGTAAAAATATTCCGTAAAGGAAAGTTATAACGTTAAGCCCTACGTTGTTACTTTTATATGAAGTAAAGGGGGAAAAAATATTCAACAAAGTTAGTGCCATATTTTAAACTTCGCAGAAACACATACAAAAATAACATGATTGAAAGTGGGGTTCAGCTGATTAAAGCCTCAGAGTAAATGGACGTTGCTTTTAAACAAGCCAACATTATCTTGAAACTCACAATTCATTGATAAATTGTTTTGGGGGTACAGGTTATTCATATTCAACCTTCTGTATACCAATGTTAGGAGTAGATTTGTATAATTACATTTTCAAAATGGCAATCATTTCTAACTATAACAACTTATTTCTTTACTTCGCAGACGTGGGAAAATGGCCAGTTGTGGTAATGAATCTAAAGTGTATTGGGCGCTCAAAGGTGGCACAGATTACGGAAATGATTGATATAGATGCGGACCTTTGTATGATCAAGAATTATCATGAAATATTAGATTCCAATGAGGAGATGAGCGTTGAAGAAATTTTATCAATAAACCATGTAGCGTTTATGGTGTCGTTTATGAACACCACATACTTTGTCCAAGACCAAATGGAAGAGGACCAAGATTCAGAAGAGGACGACGCCGACATAGTGGACTCGGAAACTGTTGCTGATGATCTCGAAACTAATGAGGTGCAGTCAGACTCAGCAAAAACGCGGTTCTTTGGTTTCTTCCAGAAACTTTTTGATAGTACGAGGTATGCCCTGTTTGAACCATTCTACAGAAATGATGTGCGTTTTCGGGACATGATAAAGCTGGATAATGGAGACTTAACTGTTGATTCACATGTTGAAAGTGTTGAGCAGCAAAACAACGGTAAGTATGTGCTTTAAGAGTTTTACCAGAAATTTCTGTCAGAGTGTTTTACGCAAAAGATATAGAATTTTGTACCTGGCTATAAGTTGAAGATTCTTTTGAGGACCATAGTTCATACAAAGTTCAGCCAATGATTGCAGAGCACTTAAGAAGCGATGGGATTGGGTTCACAGAGAGTATCATGGCTAAATGGGGCGATATAACTAATCAACTATAAAAAAAAACTTATGAGCCGAAGCTGATCGATCGAGTAGTATAAGTGACAATCATGAAAAAGAACAACTGAAGGATGGGCATTGCCTGTACAGAAATACAAAATAACAAATTAAAATTATAAAACAGAAAAACTACACAAACAACTATTGTGAATGGTTAGTATATTGATGAACATTTTGATGCAACGTTGATTAAGTTAACTCTTCTGGCGAAGTTAATTATAAAGCTAACGAAAGCTGTGGGATTTCAAATAAAAATATAAAAGGAAATAACCTTAATAAAGCATTTTACTTGAAACAATGGAAAATTTTAAAATATGTAGACAAGAGAAGTTTACAGTTCAAATATACAAGAATAACTCTAAAAAATATTAGATTGTCAATTGTTCTATCCTATTACTTTTCTGTACAGTACGGCAATAGTGTTTTAAGTATCCTTACTTACTTACTTACTCTATGGCTTAGGGAACTCGTAAGTTAATCGCCGCAGTAACGAACGTTCTCCGTAGGATTCTATCCTGAGCAAGATCCAGCCAGTTTTTATCATAAACGCCTACTTCTCGAAGATCCCTTCTAATGTTATCCTACCAACGTCGTACCGGTCTCCCTAATGGCCTCTTTCGCTCCGGTTTTCTATCCACGATGGAATATAATCTTTGTTATTCGACGAAACTAATTTTAATTGTTCAATTTTGTTTGGGTTGTAGTGGTAGACTTCAGCGTTACAGATAGGCCTATATTTTTTTCTCAAATGTCCTAGTAAATTTCAGATCAGTATAAAAAAACTCTTTTAGCTAAATACAAGAGTGACGCAAGAATTCTACTCACAAAAGAAGAGATATCCATTTTACGAGTTACTTTCTTTGTGTCACTATGACGGAAGTGTTTCCTTTGTAATAAAATTAGAATATTTAGTATCCCACCGCCATAGTGACACAAAGAAAATCACTCGCAAAATGGACATATCACTTATTTTGTGAGTATAATTCTTGAGTCACTCTTGTCTTTAGCCCGAAGGTTTTTTTACCCCAACTTGTTGGGGCCGAAAATTGATCCTCAAACCCCCGGTACCAACCACTTTGCGCTAAAACAAAAAGACCAACAGAATGATAGAGGTCCTTTTCTATCATTTGTGAAAATTCTGTGATTGGGTTAAAAAGGTCAGGTCATAACGTTTGAAACCCTTCACCGATCTTGACGTGGGATACACCGTTTGAAAGGTATTGAAGCGTAGATTACGACTCTGTAAGCTTTGACCGCATATATGGTCTGTGGTAAGTGCCATCACCGGAAATGTTAAATTCTGATTTTTTAAAAAACCGCTCTAGGGGTCTCAGGAAGGTCCTACCGATCCAATTTCTTTTCTGTGTATTAGTATGGCAAAGGGCTTTCAAATGCAACTTCAAGCATCAAAATCGGGCTTATAGTTTGCTAGATCCGAAGTTAGATGTATGTATGTGAGTGCCGCTAACAAACTCGTTGCTTAGCGTCACTCGAAGAACCACCGTTCTTCGTGATTACTCACTTTCTGACCAAACGTCTTTTATATTTATATAACGATAAAAGTTACTGATTTAGTGCGTTCTTCTCTGGTTCTGGGGGCTGGCAAAATATAAACATATAATAATGTAGGTGTTCCCATCCCCAAGCACCCAGTTGACAGTGTTGCCAACCCGTGTCCAGAAAATATATCGGATGAACCGCAAGGCGTAGAAACATGGCTGAGATGCCGTTGGAAAGCCCTTGGCTAGCTGAGAGTCGCCGGAATAGATATATTGGTGCAGGGGATCAGTGTTACCAACTGATTGTGTTTAAATTACATTTTTGAAATTATTTCCATTTCGTTAAACCTTTTCTGCACTAACATTGGCATAAACAGTATTTGACACAATAAAAAAAAACTTCTGTGGGTGTCACTGTCCCTAATCACTCAAGTTGTCAGTGTTGCCAACCTATTTTATTTTAAAAAAATGAATAGTTCTGTGTGCCTGAAGTGCTAACAATAGACCAAGCTCTTCGCGATTGTTGGTAGAAACAGAGCGCTAACTTTTTTTCATAATGATGTGATTGAAATCTTACTCTATTATTTGTAATCAAATAACATAAAGAGGCAGTAATACTTTCATTAAATAAATGCCAAGCCATGGCAAGGTGGGCTAAAGTGAAAGAAATAGATTTTTGTTATTTCAAATTTCGTCCTACATTAGAATATACGCATATTTTGATTCCAACCCCCCATTCGGATATTATCCACTACAACGGATATCGGCCTTCCAGTGATTCGAGTTTTCTAAAACATGTTTTGACAATCCCAACTGTAAAACCACTTGAAGTTTACAGGAGGAATTGAAATGTTATTTAAAAAAGAGCTCTTACTTAAATTTTTTTTTTTGTTGTAATTAGTGACATACTTCTTTCTTTCTTGCAGACGAAATTGACACATTTCTCCAGCAATACATGGGTCCTACCATTGCCCCATTTCTCGATGTTCTAGAACTGGAGACAACCTTTTTGGACAACGTGAAGAGTGGTTTAATTAAATTTTCAGATGTTGAGGTAAAATGTGTGGGAATGCCCAGTCTTGTTGAGGACCAAGGACTAGGAATGGGGTTCTTCTTTTGTTATGTGAGTAATTATTCAGAGATTACAAATCTCGAGCTCGAAGAATTCAAAGATCCAAGTTCATGGACCAATTTAGTGTTTATGGTGAGTGTCAAAAATTCCGTAGCAACACTCCTACAAGAGGAGAAGAAAGCGGTACGCCAAGTAAAGGAGGATGTACAAGAAGTTGTCACCAGTTTTCCAGGTACAAAAAACATGTTTGGGCTAAATGAAAGCGTCTTACGGACGTCATGGTTCAATTAAAATAACTGTATTTATTTAATGCTTGTTGTAGTAGAGTCGCTAATGGTATCGATCTATACACGAGAAGCCGACCGGGCGACCGAGCTGTCTGCGGCGGTAGGCCATCGGCTCGAAGGTTCCGGGTTCGAGTCCCGGCAGGGGCATGGGTGTGGATTGTAACAGCTAAAGGCGAATCGTGACGGCCCACAGTCCAAAGTTACTAGACTGGCCCATATCAAAATAAAGTTTACCAAAAGTTTACTATACACGAGATATATTAAAGCACGAAATTTTTACCAGTTAATATACATCTCGCATAAAGTAGATATGACGCGGTGTACCTGATTTCAATGGTTACCATCTTGGATTACGACGCCATTTTGAATTTTTTTTACAGCGTTCGCTGTACAACACGTTTTCTCGAGAAGTTTTAGGCAGATTTTCTTGAACTTTTTTTTGTTTTGTAGCTAAAAGGATGTGGCTTACTCAAGATATAAGTATGAAAAATCTGTATCCTCTACCAAGAATATTTAATTTAAGAATATTTTTAATGAATTAAATGGATTTTATAAGAATGATATCAAAAAGACACTTCTATTTATTTTTGTAGAGCATTTAATAATTTTCAATTTGCCCATTACAGAAAGAGATATGAGCGTTTGATTTCAAGCGGATGCGGAAACTTTCCCTCTCAAACAAGATACGGCATACGACACGAAAAGGGACTTATACCAACAAAGAATCTTTTATTTACCACCATTTGTTAATCAGTGACTATAGAAAGATTTCTTTATTTATTCGAAACCAGAACACAACAGGCAATATATGCCTAATTACAGTGCTTGCGTGTACGTTACAGATATACAAGAAGCAATCATATTACTTCACCTGCGATTCTTTTTTAAAAAAATTCAGTCATTCCAAATATATCTACATTAACTTTCGGTTCAATTTTGTTGTAGAAAGCACTCATTCTCCAAATTGGGGATTTATATAGGATTTCAATCCTTTGCTTTTTACAATAGAATGTCCCATTATTACCCAATCTTGTTTTAGTGTTCGGGACTTGAATGAAAATTTTCGGAATTAAATCAGAACAATCAATTTGATTGTGTATTAATTTGTACAGGAATATTAAATCGTTTAGATGGCTTCTTTGTTCCAAAGTTTGTATATTAAAATTGCTAACTAATTCCCTGTATGACATGTATGCCGGATATAATGTGGTTTTTCTATACATTAATAATTTCAAAAAAATTGCACCCGATTTTCTCTATTACTTAACATGTTTCTGAGTGTTCGGAGTCCATATAGTACAGGTTAACAAAACAATGAAATTTTTTTTTCAACGTGTACTAATAGTCAAAACAAGAATTAAAATATTAATAGGAAGTAACCAAGGGAGAGAGAGAGAGAGAGAGAGAGAGAGAAAGAGAGAGAGATAGAGAAAGAGAGAGGGAGAGAGAGAAATGACTTGATTTTTTTTCCTATTGAAGAAAATTTGCGAAGTGATATATTAATGTTCCTTCTGCACACAAAAATTTACACATATTTATCATAATCATAGCTAGTGTTCGGCCAAAAGAGGTAGGTCCTTCAAAGCAAAATAAACCCTCTCCATTAGTCCCGATCCTGGGATTTCTTTTTATCTCAGCATACAATTTATCTTCCTGAATAATTTCGAAGGGTTGGATTAGTTTTCTTCCTCTTTTTCTCTTTCTTTTAACTATACTTTCCTCAGCATACAATCATAAGCAGACTTAGGAAAGAGACCGTGGTGGGACAATTACTTTAAGGGTGGAAGCTATTCCGGGGTTCATTTAATGCCATTCTGAAATGACTAGGGGATAATGCCCCCATGCCTCCATAAATCCGCCCACGTATACAATCTGCACAGCCACAGTCCTAACCAATTTCTATTTCTCTTTTTTATTGTCTCCATTATTGCTCGTCTCTTGTTCATTCTTTTCAGCATTTCTTCATTTCCCATCTTCGTTTACTCCCATTTCACATCTTCCATTGTGAATTTCCATTATTTTTCATATCCACATTTCCAAAACTTCTAATTTACTTTCTGCTTCATACAACACAATATTTAACACAATTTTTTTATTAATCTCATGCTCATCTCCTTGTTCAGCAATTCCTGAAGAGATTTCTCGTCTTAGTGAATAACTGTTTCGCCATCTCTATTCTCTCGCTTATCTCTTTCGATATATTCGATTTGCTATCGTTACTTAAATTACCCTGCAAACACCTGAAGTTGTTTTACTTTTACTCTTCCAATCTCGATGCTTCTTATGGTTAGTTTGTTCTTATCACCATCCCTTTAATTTTATTTACGTTTATTTTCATTGTTTTCCTCACTGTTTTTCTGCAGCTTTGTTTAACATCTTTTTAAGGGATATCTTTTTGTGAAAAATAATATCTCACTCCTCCACTTATTGCTGTTCGTTCTGATAAGTCCTTATCTACTTTTGTTCTCATTGTCTGGTTTGGATACAAGTTCTTTATACGTCTTCTTCACACCTGCATTCAGATTTTCCAGTTGACTCGATCGAATGCCTTTTCCAAATCAACCAATGCTGCGTATAATTCCTCTGTGCCTCTATCTCCTATTATTCTTAATAAACGAAAAACATTCCTAGTTCCTTTACATCTTCGAAAGCCAAGCTGTTCATCTTCAATTTTTACATCCACCTTTCCGGATTGTCTTTAGTTTAATATTCGTAGAAGAATCTGCGCTGAGTGCGCTATTAGGCTCGTGATTCGGTAATCTTCGCATCTTCTTCTTTTCCAATGGAATCATTACGGTGCTGTTTCTAAAAAGTCTGTTGGACATTCTCCCGAGTCAAATTTCATCCCAAAGTCCATACATTTGACTTTTTTTCATTCTCTTCTACGTTTCCTTTCTAAATTCAATCAGAATTGCTTCACTATATTTCACCTCATTAAAAGCCTTTCTCAAATTCTTCTCGTAGGATTTTGAACTCTTTTTCATCATCACTTACTTCTGATTCTTCTTCTAATTGCTTCTTCTGATTACTTCTAATTAAACGCTCTATAAAAATGAATAGAAGTGTCTTTATGAGATCATTGACCGTTTTCTTATAAAATGCATTTACATTATAAAAAATAAATGTACGTACATTAAATATTAGTGTTCACTATGAGTAGAAGATATATATTTTTCACACTTATGTATTACACGTCGTTAGTAAGCTACGTCACTCTAGCTACAAAACGGAAATCGGCTGACCGGTTCTCGAGCAAATGCGTTCTACAGCGAAGGCTGAAAAATTTGAAAATAGCGTCGTAATATAAGATAGCGAACATTAAAATAGGGTACAGATCTACTTTATGTGAAAAGTATATAAACTGGTAAAAATTTAGTGTTTTAATGTCTCGTGTACAGATCTCATCGATTTTGTGCCATTAGCGACTTTACTATTGAGTAACTTTGGTTCAGAACGGTATAGGATAGGGAAGATGATGTTGGACACAAGTTGGGCAGATACCTTTCCGGTATTTTCTTGTATGAGTGAGTAAAAACTGCGAAATCCTCAGTTAGAATAGGTGACTACTGAGGTCGTCCCGTGGACTTTCTCGTTCTTAAGCAAACACTCTATAGCAATTGAGCTACGGCCACTATTTCAATTTAAAGACAACTGAAATACGCGCTACGTACAATCGGGGTGGCGGCCAT
The DNA here is from genome assembly GCA_022664845.1 of Lepisma saccharinum. Lineage (NCBI taxonomy): Eukaryota > Metazoa > Arthropoda > Insecta > Zygentoma > Lepismatidae > Lepisma > Lepisma saccharinum. Next base: position 49,341 of record JAGDQP010010188.1, read on the forward strand.
TTTCCGCTTCAATACTTTTCGAAATAAAGATAGGAAAGGGTGTATCCTTCTATTCTAATTCCTCCTTGGGTGCGACAGTCTTAATGTTGACTCAAATTTTCGCCTGGTTTATTTTGGGAGCGCTGGTGGCTCACAACTTTCCTTATAGATAAAAAATGAGCGGAAAGTAATATATATATTAAATTGATAAAATTTGGAAGTGTGGGCTTTTATTAACCTAGTTCATCCTATAGTTGAAATATCTAATATCTTTATGATTGAGGTAACTCAAAACTTTGTTCTGATGCTCCAAATAACTTGAACTGAGCTCAAATTAATTTGTATCTTAAATTGTTAAATTCGGACGTTAGGGGGCGGCTAGCATTAACCTAATCCCTTCCAGTGTATTTTTAAAATTTCTTTTTAATGAAAGAATTCAAACATTTCTCTTAGGGCTAGTTTTTCATTGTCTGGTTAAAGTTCAGGTTAGCTAGTAACTAACAGTTAAACTCTAACTGGTGGTTTACCCGTTTTTCAATGTCTAGTTAAGAGATAACCAACAGTTAAGTTGAGCAAACTGGTAGTTAAATTAACCCCTAATTCTTCTTCCAGTTAGCGCGTTAACTAGAGGATTTAAAACCGTTTGGCAACTTCCAGCTGTGAAAGATGTTGCATATGATTTCAGATTTACTTTCTTCCGATGATGAGGGTGATAGAATTGTATTAGAACGCATAAATTGAACTTCACGGTTCTTTACTCACATCTTCACGTGTTTTTTTTCCTACATTTTTTGCTTCAGATTCAGTTAGGTGCAGTACGAAAATTTTCGTTTAGTGCTAGGCGGGGCATGAAGTTGTGTTTGTACTTCCCCAAAATGTAGAAGTTACAAGAATGTTGGAAGTGTGTGGTGTTAAAACGCGAAAACTTTACTTTTGGAGCTTCAAAGAATATAAAATTTGCAGGAATGTAATATTTTCAATGTGTTGAAACATTGAAACGGAAAATATAACAAAGGTTGGAGTCACGGATCGGAAATGTGAAGGAGCAAACAAGTGTCTGGAACTGTGCTTCCGAGTTGTGAGAGAGCATATTGAATGAATGTTAAAAATCAAGTTCATCGCGTATAATTAAAAACATGTGACTTCACTACTCGACATGTGTCCGTAATTTTTCTAGCAAGATGCGTGTCATTCATAACATGAAGTGTGTGATCTTTCGTATTCTTCCGCATGTCGCCACATTTGTAAGTGCTGATCAATTCGAGTGCGTATTTAAAGAAATAATAATGGCCCATATGATTTCAAAACGCTTTTTGGATTGCTAGTTGTTGTGTGTGAATTATTTACAAGAGAATGAGTAGTGTAGGGCGTACATATGTATCAATAGTTGATGGAAGCTCTGGTTCCGAAACTCAAGGATATCCGTATGATTTCGAGACAAACTCATATTTTTCCCCAAATAATAATGAAAATAGACAACATAAACGATAATCTTTTCTTGATGACCCGCAGCTTCCACAAGTTATTGATCCATGTGTACAAACTATATCAAACATTACCTTGCAAATAATTATTATTTGCGCTTCTATAAACTCCTAGTGACAGTTAGCAAAATGAAAAATGGCACGGGAAGTTGTGTCACTATTATTTCGTTAAATATTAAATTAAGTTGGTCAACACATGAACATGGCGGAGTGGGGGACTTCTAATGGCGATACTTCGTCTTATGAATGATACTATTTTGCTACAAAAATCTTGGACATCATGTCGAGTGAGTGAATACAATTATTTAAATCAGGTTAGATTATTCTGTGGGGTATACGAGTTGCGCATGACGTTTAACATATACTCCATATGCTCATCCCCGACACGCAAGTAGCTGAATAGTCCCAAGTACTTTTCGCTCTTTCAATCTCATTTCATAATTCCATTACTCAAAACTTCGTTATATTTTGCAATTCAACACTTCCACTCACGTTGGAAATGTTTGTTAGATTTGTGTTGCAAATTTTAGATTTTTTTTCAGAGACATTAAGTAAAGTGTACTCAGTAAATAAGCCTAATGGATTCAAGATGATTAAATATTCCATTACCTCACTTCGTGAATTATTTACAAGGGAATGAGTAGTGTAAAGCGTACACATTAATCAGTAACTGGCGGACGCTGGGGTTCCAAAAGTGAAGTTTATCCGTATGATTATGAAGCAAAAATCAATATTCGTAAAACTATAATGAAAAATAAATAAATAAAATAAAATCATTAAACATTACTCCACTTCATACCTTATCATATTCCTTTCTCCTTTTGACCTGCTGGTAGCAAAAAAATGTTAAAGCATTCAATTTCCTGAAGTACATTAACTTTGCTGACCACCTGTAGTGTGTATTCCGATCATTGTGCTGTGAAGAATATAATTACAGAATTCTCCTATACCATTCAATGGTGGTGTAACCCCTCAAAATTCTCGGGTGCATATCCCAACTTTAAAGCTTTTAAGAAGTCAATAAAAAAAACCTCCAAAATGCTACTTACACGCACCAATTTTAGCTATATACTCCCAAACTGAAAATCTTCATTACTTTTCAGTTGTATCCGAGTGAGAAAAACTCATCTATAAGTCGAAGAAATTTGTAAAATTCAATAATTCCAATAACTGTATTTCTTGCTTGCAATCGCGCTCGTTTTCCTAGAGGTACCTCTCCTCTTCGACTATAAGTTCCGGTTTGCTTTACTTCATGGGCCGCAAAAAAAAAAAAAAAAAAAAAAAAAAAGTAAAATTTACACGAGAAGTAACTTCCCCAACATGCCTAGAAGTGTTGAAATCCCAAATATATCAGTTTCGGGTAATGAATGTGTGAAATGAGAGTGAAATAGCGAAAAATGCTAGTGATTATTTAGCTTCTTACGCGTTGGAGAACCAGCACATGCAGCACGACTTAAACCCTATGTACATCGCCTATAATGAAAAATATCGAACCTGACTTTAACTAACCCTCTTCGCTTGACCGAGATACTATCCGCGTTTCTTGTAGTAAAATATGTGTCATTCATAACCCGAAGTTTCGCTATAACTCCGCATTGTGTTATGTGTATTACATGTTGATCAACTGCGCATTTAACGAAATGATAATGACATATAGCTTTACGTAGCACGTTTTGAATCCGGTTTGCCAGTTGGTATATCTCTGGTAATTATTTGCAAGAAAACTTTGTAAACTTTATTTTGCCCGTGCCATTTTAGTAACTTTGAAATCGGCCCGTCACGATTATGAATGTGAAGCTAGTCAAAATTAACATCCATACCCAGCCGGGATACGAACTCGGGATCTTAAAGCCACTGATTTAGTGCCCCAACGCACACGGCTACCAGGTCGGCTGGTAATTATATGTAAGGGAAGAAGTTGGATAGAGCGTTCATATGGCGCGGAATCTGCGGGCCACAATGTGAAGTTTATATCTTATTTTCCCAGAGTGTATAAGAATATGCGGGCCAGCAATCTACAACCGTCACTTCTACGTATTTTTTAGGTAGTAACTCACTCTTCAAAGATGTGTTTATTACATAATTTCTTTATTCCGAATATCACTTAATGGAATCTAACCTTCATATTTCTTAATTTGGAACGTATTTTGTTTGTGATTTACTGTGCTATCCTCTATTCTACTGTTTTCATAATTCCTGAAAAACTCTCTAGATGGCGAAATAGTAGAATCCCATTGCCAACTGTTGTTCTGTTCTAACTAACCTCCAATTAACTAACCATCAGTTAAAAGGCAATTGAAAAACGAGTAACGAAATTAAAGTTTAGGTTAACTTTAACTAACAGTTAGTTAACTGGAAGTATAACTGGACAATGAAAAACTAGGCCTTAGAATATAATCTGCGCAACCAGTTTCTAACCTGTACGTTTAGTCTTCTTTCTCGTCTTCAGAAATTATGCCTTTCAGAACTTCCTAATTATGCATCTTCTGCTTCCAGATGATCTCTCAATTTTTTTCCATGCCCATGAGTCGCAGTGGCTCAGTTTTAGAGCACTCACCTTAGGTGGTTGGGATCCTCAGTTCGTTCTCTGCCCGTGCCATCTGGGTTTAGTGGTTGACAAACACCATGTGCGTGGGTTTTCTCGGAGATCCTTGCTTTCTTCGTTCCAGCAATTCTCTCATCATCGTTTACCTGGTCTGAGCCAAAATTGCCTAAAAGTCTTAAAATTAATTTCAAATTCTCCATATTCACATTTCAAACGCTACCAATTTTAATCTTCACTTTTTCATAGAAACCATGGTTCACTTCTCATAACGTAAAATTCCACACAAAACACTTAATCCATCTCTTCCTCAACATTTTATTAATCGATCCATACAAAGATATTATTATTCATATTGAATGTCTCTTTCGCTACTACAATTCTCCCCTTTCTCTCTTTTTCACATTAACACTTTCCATATCTTCTCCTTTTCCATAATCCAGATTTTGTATACTGTGACTCCATTTGTTCCAAATACAATTTCATTCACTTCATTTTAATTTTATGTTCCTCAAAAGTTTTCAGCATCTATCTTACTACCTTGTCCAGTAATGTCTGTTTCTTTGCAAGAAAAATCGGATCATCTGCAAAGCTAATGAATTTCATCTTCCTTTCCTCGAGCGGACTCCTCTTCCGGGTTCGAAGAATCTCCTAACAACCTCTTCTAGTTACTTCGACGTGAGATAAAATTTTCGTCTCATATGTCGATGTATTTTTGTTTGTTCTGTTGTCTACTTTTAGCCTTATTATCTTATTTAAATACAAGTTCCATATATGACCTCTCTCTTCCATAGTTGCTCTCTTCAAGATTTCCATTGGGATGTTAAAGTTAACTCAATCGAATGCCTTTTCCAAATCAACAAATGTTGAATATGCTTTCTTGCCATTTTATATGTATCTTTCTTCAATTGTTCCTATCAAACCAATATCATCTCTTTTTCTCTTCATGTTCTGCATTCAACCTACCATAAAACTTTCTGTTCGCTACAAGATTCTTGGCTAAGTGTGCTATTAGACTGAGGGTTCAGTAATCTTAAATATTTTGAGACTTGGGGCATTTTAACACGCAAATGCAGTTGTACCTGTGCCTTTTATAGCATGAAAAAATGTAACTTTCTAAATATAAGCAGTATGGAGATATTATTTTGCACGTTTGTAGACAATGCTTAATGCTTGTCTAATACCAATATTAGCTACTTGTGTGTATAGGGAATATATGTAGGCACTTCGAAAATTCTAACCTAACTTTGGGCATAATTTGTGCATATACGAATTATTTTATCTGGTCATTTTTTTTTAAATTTCACACGCACACCACTAACATACCCATTTAATGAGTTTCATTTTGCACCTTGAACAAAAATGTCAGTTTGTTCACTCAGATTCCATTTTTCGATGCGGCTATGACGTCAACCGATCTTGAACAGTAGTCATTCCAAGCATTGGCGCAGTGCTTATACAACTTTATTCCAGAGGGCACAACATAATAGTATAGGAAGGGAAACTAACTTACACTCCTGTAAGTAGAACATGTGGTAATTCAGTGTTGAGAAACTAAAGACCTTACCTCAAACCAGACAGAGAGAAAAATTGGAAAAGTTAGTAATACGCTTCGGAGTATGAGTACTCCGACAGGTACACGGGCTATTTAAATACAATAGTAATAATACTCCCGTAGGAGGAAAAGTGTTCACCTCATTTCATTAATCTTTTTATCCACTGGAAACCTTCGGTTGTGAAAAGTCTTTTGACCATTCTCCTAAGTTCTTAATTTCGCTGCAGAGTTGTAGCATTCCATTTTTCATATTCCCTCCTACGTTTTCTCTTTTATCAATTCTACCGGAATAGCATTCCCCTCCACTACTTCACTCCCATTTATCATTATGAACTACACTTACTTCTAGGGAGTCAATTTTGGTCGCACCTTGCCGTTTTCGACGTAAATGATGATGCTTTACGTAAAAACTACTACATGTCCTCGAACTTTGCAACCCTACAATAATGATAATAATCAGAGTTGACATGGGAATGGTCGTAAATGCCAACAATGATAGTTTTCAGGAGAAGCAAAGAAACTGTTGTGCAAATGTTCAATAAATAATACAATTTCTACTTGGAGGCTTCACTACCATCTTTTTCGTACTCCCCACGAACTTACTATTCTTTCTATGGTACTGGTCATGGCATATACTACCTTTTCTATACTAAATCTCAAATTAGTAAATGTTGGCATTTACGCCCCTTTCCACATTAACGCCTCAATTGTACTGAAGTATTAAATAAAGATATACTGTAAAGAAAAGTTGTAGTGGTAAGCCGCACATTGTTATTGATATCGGAAATAAAGGTGAAGAAAATAGTGCAATATTCCGTACACTAATTGAAATTCGCGAAGAGACGAATTTCACAGCAGCACATATAAAAGGATGTAAGGTCATTAGATTAAAACAAGTTGGATAAATGGAGGTCGCTGTTAAACGAACCAACCCTAACATTTATTATCTTGAAACTCAAAATTCATTGATAAATTGTTTTGGGGGTAAGGGGTTCTCCATATAGAACTTTCTGTCAATATTAGCAATGCCAGTAGATTGTGTAATTAAAATTTTAAAATGGCAAACATTTGTAATCATGACAGCTTATTCCTTTTCTTCGCAGATCTGGGAAATTTGTCAGCGGTGGTACTGAATCTAAAGTGTGTAGGACACCCAAAAGTGACACAATTTGCAGGAATAATTGACATAGGTGCTGACCTTTGCATGATCAAGAATTACCATGTGATGTTAGATTCCAATGAGCAAGAATCCGCTGAAGAAAATTTATCCCTAGACCGTTTAGCGTTTCTGATATCCTTTATGAACGCCACACATTTTGTCCAAGACCAAATGGAAGAAGACCAAAGCCCAGAAGAGAATGACACTTCTACAGGAGACTCGGAAACTGTTGACGATGATCTTGAAACTAATGAGGCAAGGTCACACGCAGGAAGAACGCCAAGATTCTTTGGTTTCTTCGCACAACTTTTTGAAAGGACGAGGTACCTTCTATTTGGACCATCCTACAGAAATAATGTACGTTCTACGGACATGGTAAAGCCGGATGTCAATGACGCAATTGTCAATCCACATGTTAAAAGTACAGAACATCCACACAACAGTAAGTATTAATATGTGCTTTAAGACTTTTAAAAGATATATTGTAAATAAATGTTAGGTACTAGTAGTTAAATAGACATCCAATTTTACAGAGCAGCTAATATATATATATATATATATATATACACACACGTCCAAGA